>JBBBDQ010000955.1:1030000-1335000 GCA_037127315.1 Ascarosepion bandense | reverse complement strand
GTTATTAAAAATATAACTTAGATACTAAAACCTCTTTGCAGTTCATTATTATTATTATTATTAACATTATTATCATCACATTTCGATTTCTGCTAAGATCAAACTACTTACCAAGCTAAAAACCTAAGGCAAGTAGTTGTTATGGCTAAATTTCATGATTTATTTTTTACATTTAAATTTACAAATTCTTAGCACACACAAAATTCTTGAAATTTCACATCACAATGCGAAATGTTTTTCGGTCAATAGAAAACTAGGAAACATCTAAAAACAAAATAGAAAGGCCAGAATCACATTTGGGAGTGAATTCCCAAATTATTTTTTGGGAGCCCCACGAACGAAATAAAAAGACGGAGTAAGTTCGACCGTCGCCAGAGAGATAAGATCACGAGCGTAATTAACACGTACCCTTAACTAACTTTAAGTGATCGCTATCATTACCTCTCTCAGCTCTTTCTTTTTCACTATTCACCCTGAGCAATAACTTCAAAAGACAATCCTATCCAACAATAAACGCTCATACATAAATACTTACATACGTTCCTGCCTACGTACACATAATCTCATTCTTGCTAGTTACTACTACAAACTCTTGATGCCCTTAACTTCATAATACTGTTTCTCATTGAACATTAACTTCTACCAATTCATGTTTTCTATTTAAAAATACAAAAGGTATACTTTTATTCTTCCACCTGGTGAAAACCTTCTGATAATTCTGGATAAAACTTGTAAATTAGAGGAAGTTTGGTTATGTTTGACACAAGACCAATACAATAAACATTAACAATCTCTCAACTTCTACAGCATTACATGGACTAAATCCTCCTTAATGTGTCGACTGTCCTTATCAAGACGATTTTTTCTATTTCTCTTAAGCTGAGATTTCCAGAGATTTTCAAGTGTGTTGTGTTCCTTTTTCATCATTCCAAGTGCACCAGTTATGACTGGTATTATTATTATTATTATTATTATTATTATTATTATTATTATTATTATTATTATAATATAAACAACAATAATAATTATTATTATTGAGTGAGACAATCGCACGGTAAAAATATGACGCTGAAGTAAAATAATTCTCTTTGTTGATGTTGTTCTTTTTTGTTGTTCCCACTTTTCCTATGAATTATCGTTGAAGTCTTTATTAATTAGTCAGATGTCAATGATAATTAACGGAATGCTTTATTAACAATAATATTAACAAAAAGTATTTTGATAAAATTACAGTATATGTTTACGGCAAAAAATAACACATTAAATCAATAAACACTTTACTTTCAAACTTTCTCTTCATCATCACTATTATTATTATTATTATTATTATTATTATTATTATTATTAAAAGCCAACAAAAACATTACAACAGATCAAAGCGTCTGGGTGTCCAGATTTGGCACCACTGGGCTGTTGTAGAAGCCATATTAATTCGGCGAAGCACGAGTAAATTTTGAATTCTTGTGACAGAGATTTATAAAACCCAGACTAAGAAAAAATACATCCAAAGAAGAAAAAAGCGAAAAAAAAAAATAGAAAGAAAAGAAAGAAAAGAACCTATTTCACATCAAAGGTGAGAGCGGAAAACAAAATAGAAATTTTGAGACAGTGTGTTTTTCTCAGTTCTAACAACTAAGTCTTTGAAACACCATCACGATATACACATATTTGACACGAAATCTGTCACTTATATAGATGTATATTTGCATATTTGTGCATGGGAATATATATATTGATATATATAGTTTTCGTGGGCATGTATCTGTTACGATAAATATTATATATAAAACATGTTAACTTAGTACGGTTCAAATACAAACGCATTTAAGAAGAGTAGGCAGTGCCTGACTTTTAAATGAAAAAGACATCCCTACTTTCTCTTTTTGAATATCAGCATTGAAAGTTCTCAAAGTAAAGTCAATTTCTATTTATAGAATTCAAATATCACGATCATCAATCCCGTAAACCCTTAGAATAATAGGAGCGTCTGCAACTGCTACTTCCATAAAAGTGATGAGACGAACTGCATTCCTTAATTATATTAGTTCTAACATTCACAAACCAGGACCCTACATACTACATACATTAAAGCAAACCAACGACATTCCATCTGTATTCCATTGGGGATAAGTAAATTCCAATCGAATAGCTTCCTCCCGCGATACACTGCTCTGTGGAACCGACTCCCAAGAGGATGTTTTTTGATCACGACAATCTTAACCCGTTCAAGTCTAGAGTTAACAGTTATTTTCTCCTCTTATCCGTATAAATTACTTCTTAACGTAACCCGCTGCCTCGAGTGGCCTTGTAAAAAGTGAACAAAAAAAGGGAAAAAACCAAAACTAAACAGACTGCCATCTGAAGCTTTACGGAACCCAACCCTCTTCAGGAATCGGAGAGTCGAGTTCAAATCTCAATCGAGTTCATTACACAGTATATAAAATAGAAAATTGACGAGCTTCGCGAAACTTTTTCGAAATTTTTCCAAGTTTTTTTTCCGTTTCATACGAAAACAGGGCCTGATTATTGTTAAGATCAAAACAATGTCAAAAGGTAGTTTGAATTGAATGTTCCTTTTCCTAGACTCTTTGTCAGCCAAGACTGTAGGACATAATCTGACCTGCTATTTACCTATACGTGTTAGTATGGGGAATATATATATTCATAGCTTATTAGCATGCACGTGAATGTAACCCGTGTCGGTAACAAATACTCAATCATGTCTCCTATATAACTGTCTGCAAATAAATATATAAGCAAGTGAAATTTTTATATAAACAGCAAAACATCAACTGCGTTTAATATTTAACGCTGGCTTCATTCATACAACGAATCACTTTTGCTGTAGTCAGGTGTTTCGTTTTCTATGTGCTGTGTCCAAGCAGGATGGAGGCGATCATGGCTCTTGCAAACTTTCTCTCCTAAGTCGCTGTTAACAAAATTTGTCTTTTTTGATATCCCTCCTTCTGCTAATTCAGCTATCCGTTTACAAAAGCTCTTCAGCTAGGATACTCGATGCTTTCCATGGCCGCTCTTACCTTCGAAATATCCTGTGAGTGTCAAATTGTTAAGTTTTTTTTTTATAATTTTATACTAGAAACTTTCAACATTCTTCTAGATTTTATGCATGGATGATATTTTGCTTCCATTTTCTTGAAATTTCCCTTTTTCTGACCAGCTCTTTAAACGGCATTTTTAGCATCCTTTTGATTTACATTTCTAATGCCTTAATTTACCTCTTCATCTAATTCTATATAATTTTTTATCTTTTAAATATATCTATCTCGTCTTGCCCACCTTCATTTTCCAGGGTTCCCTTTTGTATATTAAAATTGTTCAGCATCTTCTGTTATATGCATAGTGGCCCAAAAGTATATGTACAGTAAATGATAACATTTATTTTGAGATTACATATACAATTATATTTACTAATACAATTGTTACATTTAGTGTAGTTCTTGCTGTAATGTTATATGCATGCCATGACTATACCAGTAAATATCATTGTAATAATAAAACCGATACACAAACCTATTTCACTAACAAACAACCTACTTTTCGACCAGCCTGTAGAATGATTATTATTGCATATAAATTCAATCATATTTAGAGGGAAAATTGTTTTTACTACTTTGTTTAGTTTCTCGAAGGCATTTTTCCTATTCTAATTTGTTTCTGATTTCAGTACCTAACTTTCTGTCATCTATTTCCCAGAGCTTTAAACTTAAAGGTTTTTGATTTTATCAACACGTTCAATATTCAAACTTGGAATAATTTGGAACACAGTTTTCTGTTACAAAATCAATTGGACATCAATAGAAGATTCTTCTTATTATTATCCTTATATTAAACAGGATTGGTTTTCTAGTAGAATATGAAAAAAAGATTGACATAAGACCGATTTATACCCGAGCCTGCACGTATCCATCTTGAGAATGACATCTTTGTGATGGAGAATCTATTATATATTATAGATTAAGTTCCTGGTTTTTTTTTTCCTTTTTATTCTTTAGGTAAAATTTTGACGGAAATCGTTTTGATCTTAACAATAATCAGGCTCTGTTTTCGTTTGAAACGGAAAAAACTTGGAAAAAATTCGAAAAAGCCGCGTGAAGCTCGTCACTTTTCTATTCTATATACATTTTTATCTTTTTTAATGTATCTATCTTATCTCCATCTACCTTCATTCGCCAGCATTTCCTTTTGTCTGTCAATCTGACACACAATTTTCTATCTCTTTCTTCCTTTCTTCTCCCTCATTATTTTTTTCTTACTCTTCCTTTTTTCCCTCTTTTTCCTTTCCTTTTCGCTATGCTTACTTACGTTGTCTTTACCCATACACATACTTAAACAATTAATTGTATTTTACCATGATTATTAAAATCGTTGATGAAGCAAATTTCACACGTTGAAATGGCCATACGATTATGGAAAATTTAAAATCTTTTATGTGATATATATTTATTGGCTTTGTAAATAAATAATTTTAATTATAATGAGCCCGATGGCTGGGTAAGTTTTAATAATTAATTCTTAATAATTAATATTAATAGGATCTTCTTTAGGATTTTGCCATGAAGCCACTTCTTTTGGGATTTATATATATATATATATATATATATATATATATATATATATATGAGTGAATACAGAACGAAGAAAAAAACTTTTACAACGTCCAAAACATTAATTTAAAACAGTGCTCTATATATAATATATAGAGCTGTGAATATTTATTATAAATTATATTTTAGAACATGTACAGAATTTTTAATTTTATATATCCACTACAAATCGTACATTTGTTTCGCCAGTGAAACTACAATGTCTCATCAAGTGGTGTGGACAGGAATGGAAAGCCTCTTTTCTTATATTTGGTGAGTTGTGTGTGGGATGTTGGTGGGGGTTAGTGTGGTGTCATCGGCGTACATACCTACTTGGGATGTTATGGCATCGGGGAGATCATTGATGTAGATTAGAAAGAGCGTAGGACCTAAGATAGAGCCTTGGGGGACACCCGCGTTTGTAGGATAGTTCTGAGAGGCATGTCCGTTCAATACCACCTTCAGAGTGCGGTTAGAGAGAAATGACTGGATTAGGTCCAACAAAAGTCCAGTTGGGCAGAATTATTTTTGTCCTCGAAACCAGTTCCTTTTGTAACAATGTTATGGTGCATATTAAGAGGAATGAGCACTGTTTTTGTGCTTGCTTAGCATTATGAAAATTTTATAGAGATGAGAAGTTTTCCTCGTCTCATTTGGTTCGCTTGAGAGGGTCTAATTTAGTGTGGCACCTGGATGTGACCTACAATTAAGGGTATTGGCTGACTGATTAAACGTTTTTCATGCCAGTCCAGTTTTTCTTTCACTTCAATTCTTTGAATTTAAATTAGCTAGATTATAAAGTGTCATCTTTATTTTTCTCCACCATTTTATTTTAGTTTATTCCACTTCTACTTCGTATTTAAGTGACAAGGATTGCATTTCTTTTTGATAACTCTTCGTTTCAATGGTGTTTTCATAATTTGTATTGGGACTAAATGTGTAAGAGAGAATGTCAGTGGTTGTGGAACGTATGTATGAAAATGGTTTTTTGAATCTTACAATTTATTTCGTCTAATTAACTGTTATCCCTGCTATTAGTAGACTGTGAGGATTTACCTTACTAACACTGTTTTGTTTAGTTGTGTAAATATTTTACATTATAACATTGGGAAATTTATTAACCCAGCCCTCAACAAAAAAAGTACTTATGGGATTAGGTTGGGATTCTTAGAGTAAATGTGGCATTATGGTAACTGATGCAATGTAGATGAGATGATTTCGGGAAAGGATCAATGTACTATTAACTGGGTTTGGGATTGAGGCTAGCTAAGTTATCGATAAGACAAGTGAGGTCCAGTTTTTCTCCTATATGCATTTTGCCTTTGTGGCATATTTGTACATTTATGCAATAAATACGTAGCCACTTTGATGTGGTAAAATGGTTAGCAAGCTTTTTCTGGCTACGAGTGAGTAGTGAGTTTGATCCTGGCGAAAAGATCCTTACTTTCAGCGTTGTGCTACAGCTAAGCTTCGCTTAGCATATTATTATCTCTTGAGCAATTCGATGGTTGGCAAACTTGTCTCGCTGCATCAATTGCGACTGAGTAGTGAGTTCGATTCTAACTGGTGTTCAATACTACCAGCTTTGTGCCACCTCTTAGCTGCGCCTAGTAAATCACTGTATTCGGATTTTATTTGATAATATCAATATTGTATACTGCATTTGAGTTTTTATGTTAGGAATTAAGCAGTGTTTATGACCATGAACTTCTTTAGGTAGCTATGAGTATCCCGAGGTTTTCTTAATGTATGTATCAGTACTGCTTTCTAATTTTTATATATTTTTCTTCTTCTTCTTCTTCTTCTTCTTATTATTATTATTATTATTATTATTATTATTATTATTGATTGATTGATTGATTGATTGATTGATTGATTGATTGAGAGAATCACGCAAACAAAATCCTGTTGTGATACAAATATACCAAGTCCAATATAATCATTATAGAATTATTGCTGATATGAATATCCCAAGTACATCACAGCCAAATATGTGCAATATGGTGACAGAAATACCTTAAGCCTGTTAAACCATGTTGGCTAAGAAGATATCTGCTTAAGAATATCTCCAAATATACCTGTGTATCATGCGACTTTTAAGACATAATTTGAATTTAATTTTAACGGGGCCGAATCATACACATGATATAAAACTGAGCAGTACATACGCGAATTTTATTTCTTTTAAGCGTATTTACTTACTGCTCATCATATACGCTTATTTAATACCTCGTTTATGATGTGCACTCCTTAAAATTAGCTTCAAAAGTCGCAATGATACATGTTCGCCTTTCAAACTTAAAACACCTTCTCGAAACCCGACTTTCAATACATAAACAGTAGTTCATCTTTGCCATCCACCTGCTCAGGCCCGTCAGATATGTTATTCGCTGCTATCCCTTGTCTCTCTTTCACTCTATCTGAACTGTGAGTATCAGGTTCTCCAAGCCTTTCTTCCTCATTGTATGTCCCAGAAATTGCAGCTTTCTCTTCCTGATGTTCAGTATTGATATTCCTTTTCGTTTTCATCCTTTCCAAAACCTCTTCATTGCTCACATGCTCGATCCATGATATTCGCAGCATCCTTCTGTAGAACCACATTTCAGTTGCTTCAAGTTTTTCTTTCATTTTAGAAGATATTTTCCAGCATTCGCTGCCATACTGAAAAACAGACATCATATAGCAACCCAGTACTCTCTTCTTTCTATCAATTCTTTCTGGCGTACTTTGTCGAACGCCTTGGCATAATCTACAAAACAAAGCATAAAACTATAATTCGGAACAGGATAGTTACTGTAGCGCAACTTCATTCGTCAAAACAAAGCATTTAAATGGTATCACCACCAATCAGTTATTATCAGGAGCCATGAAGGCCATGGTAGCATAGGAGAATTCATTATTATTATTATTATTATTATTATCATTATTATTATTATTATTATTACCACTACTATTAATATTCGATTTGGTAGCCTCACCGAGTCTTCCCTGTTTCGGCTGGGTGATAATGATCGTCCAATATGGCGAAGGAAGTATTCTAGAAGCGAGATGGAGTATTGACAGACAAGAAGATTTCGCTGGAAACAAAGACTAGAGTTCTGTTATATGATGTTGGTCTTTCAATATGGCGGCCAATGATAGACAATCTCATCCCAGCTAAAGAGAAAACTTAAATCAATCGAAATATGGTTCTACAGAAGGATGCTGAGGATACTATGGACAGAACATATGAGCAACGACGAGGTTTTGGAGAAGATGGACACGAAAAGGAAACTGATACTTAACAACAGGAAAATACAGCAGAAGTTTCTGGAAGATGTACTGAGAAAAGACGACTTGGAGAATATGATGCTCATGGAATGGGTAAAGGGAAAGAGCGACAAAGGAAAGCAACGCGTGACATACTTGATGAAAAAACAACAGAGGGATGGTTGAGCGGGGTTTGAGTGGCATAACAGGAGAATGGTTGTTAAGAGCTATTAAGGACAGGAAGATGTTGGTGGAGCCATGATCACCTACGTCCTGAAGGGACACAGCACATAAAAGAAGAAGAAGATAATGATTATATCTCATCTCTTACCCGCAGATGGGAAACACATGAGCTGTTTTAAGCAGTATTGCCACATGCGCACTCTCAATGACGTCGGGTCTCGCCAAGAGTCAAAATGTTTCCTGGATATAGTCCTGACTGTCCCAGTTCCAAAAGCGATAACATGAGCTGCTATTTGGTATATTTCACTGATTTACCCTGCTTGGTAGCTGTGTAATATCGCTTGCCACAATTTCACGATCATCAGGTACCACAACGTCTATCAGGGTATATTCATGGCTGCTTTTGTTCACAAATGTGATACGAGGGAGATTGCACTCCAACCGCTTGTCAAACAAGAGGGTGGTCTCACATATGAGTTTAACAAAAGTACAAAAACATAATTTTTCTATCTTTATATAATGTTATGCTCGAAAAATGATTTGAATATAACTTGAAGAAGACAGAAGACATTCTGTTGAAATATTATTTAACATTGTAAAACACTGTTCCTTTTTTTTTTTTTTTGCTGTTTTAAATCACGCTTTTCTCTTGTCTGTTGTAAAAAAATTGAAAGAATTGCGTCAATCATTATTCCTCTATTTCAATAATTCTTAAAGTCTACGTTAATAATAATCTATTAACTCGAATTCATTTAAGCATATTCACTTATTTGATTCTGTATTAATAATAGAAATCCAACATGAAAAATAATGATATGTTTATTTAATAATAAAAAATAATTACAGTAACATTTTATTGCAAAAATATCTATTTTTTATTTAACCGATCTTATTATTCTATACAGTTAGCAGTAATATTTTATTTTATTTTATTTTATTTGCTTCTCAGATTTTAAAATATCATGGCTGATGCTAACCTCCAGGAAAATGACCCGTTGTGTCTTCTCGAGCTAAAGTTCTCAACTGACATGAAGCGGAAAGACTATATTGAATTCAATGCTAGGTCAGCTGCTAACACAGTTAGTTCCCTGTGTGGTCTGAGGCTATTTTTTCTCCAGAATCTATCTTACATATCTATACGTCTAACATTCGTCCATGTTTAGAATATCGCTGCTACACATGACCCGTTGCCCCTGACATTTACTTGGAGCTCATTGATAAAATCCAAAGAGGAATCAGCAATATTATGACTCATGATCTAGCAGCTCGGCTTCAGTCACTTTTCCACCGCTTCTCTTTTCTATAAATATTTTTATGTTAATTGTTTCGATAAACTCATCGCAATGGTACCTACGCGTTTTTGAAAAATTTAAGCGCAGTACTAGACTGACATCGCGAACTCATCAATTTACATTTTCGTTGGCTAGATGTAGCCGTAAATTCTATGCTAACAATTTATTTTCTGAGACTTCTCGCTTCCGACTCTATATGTTTCAGCCCACTTCTTCTTCTTCTTCTTCTTCTTCTTCTTCTTCTTCTATGTGCCACATCCCTTCAGGACGTAGGCGATCATGGCGATCATGGCTTTCTACGTCTCCCTATCCCTGGTAGCTTTTTGCACGCTTGTTGTCCCATCCAAACCCCGCTCTATCATCTACCTGATCAGGTCCTTCAAATATGTTATCCTCTACTTTCCCTTGATTGTTTTCCCTCTATTTCTTCTGTTAGTATCAGGTTATCCCTCCTTCCTCATTGCATGTCCCAGAAACTTTAGCTGTCTTTTCCTGATGCTCAATAATAATTCCGTTTTCGTTTCCATTCTTTCTAAATTGTAATCATTGATCCATGATATTCGCAGCATTCTTCTGTAGAACCACATTTCAGTTGCTTCAAGTTTGTCTTTCATCTTAGATGATATTGTCAAGCATTCGCTGCCATTTTGAAGAACAGACAACACATAGCAACCTGGTACTCTCTTCTTTGTTTCTTTTTTTTTTTTAATCATATCACCCCGAGCAAGGCGGTAACGTCACTGATGTGCCGAAGGCTACGTAAGAGTGAAAAGATTAGAAGAGAGAAAGCCGGAAACCACATCCTAAACAGGGAACAAGGGATGAGCCTCTATACCTGTTCAATAGACGTGGGTGGAGTGTGAACCGGGCGATAGTTTAGTCTATCTACTCCAATTGAAAACAAAAAAAAAAGAAGAAAAGTGAAAAGATTGGAAAAGAGAAAACCGGAAACCACATCCTAAACAGGGAACAAGGGATGAGCCTCTGCACCTGTTCAATAGACGTGGGTGGAGTGTGAACCGGCTGATAGATTAGACTATCTACTCCAATTGAAGAAGAAAGAAAGAAAATAAGGTAACTGTGGTGAGTTAACTAAGTTTTAACTTAATTAAAGTCCGGTCAAAGAAATTTCTTTGAAAAAAGATAAAGAACACTCGTTCAAATAACCATGAAACTATTTTAAAATTAGCCACAAAAAATAAAACAAAATAAAATCAAAGCAAAATTATAACTTACTTTTAAGAATATTTCAAAGCTGATCCTAACCCAAACGCACGTGTACTACCGCCAGTAAAAGTGTATCTAAAAAATGTTTAACTATTGAAATATTTATAAAGATTCAAAACACCTAAGTCCCTACTTAACTCTAGCCTGTATGTATTTAATTTTAAAATCCAGTATTTATGAAATTGTATTTTATTCAGTACTCTCCTTACCTTCCGGAGTGCGTCCTTGGCCATTCCAATTCGTCTTCGGATTCCAGTGTCGCACTTTCCGTCTTCCGTTAGGACATTTTCCAAGTACTTATATGCAGTGTTAACCTCTATCTACTGTCCTCTTGATATTTTTTTATTTTCCCGCCCATCCTTAACATATCCGTTCATAATTATTCCGCACTCATTAATCTCGTGTCTTAGCGGCTTTACTGCTTTGCATGGGATTAAACCAATAAAAAAATAAAGAAAAATAAAATGGGTCAGTGCTATCAGGGAGAGCGTACAAAAATTTTACTATTATTATTATTAGGTAGCAAATTAAACACGGATTTGGTTTCTTTGTCAGAAAAGAGCATTCTAACAAACTTATTCTGTTAAAAAATATCGCTATGATCTTCCATTTTTACTGTGTTACAATAGAAACAAAATACAGAAATTGAAATCCCATGATTATAATATAAATAAGCTTCTTTTAACTTTCCCGAATTAAGTCTTGCCATTATTCAATAAATTATTAATAACGGCGTCCATTAGATTTTGGCTTTAACAACCTTTTATCAAATTCGGAAGAATCTCGGGATTTAACCATTATTGTACTGATCCATTTCAGCTCTCCTGAGTTCTGGCTTGCTTATGGTTTACACTTGGATGATTATTTTTTTTCATTCTTTTCTAAGTTCATATGTAATGCTGCTTACACACTGAGATAAGAAAAATGGTTGTGACAGCTTCCTACTCAGGCGACAAAACTCAGCTTTAATATAAATGGATTTATTCTTACGAATTCCCTTTAAAATAATAATAAGAGCAAACAAGGAAATATCTCGCCAAGGTGTCGTATTTAGCGAACTGTCATATTTATTTTCTGAATTTTCGATGTCAAAATTAAAAATAAAAAGGTGAGTCGAATTTTATATAAGTACACGTTTTCAGAAATTTTTACTCAGCTTAAAAAACTTCATATTTGAAACAGTAGGTAGCAAATACACTCAGCGCAATATATAATAAAATAAAAATAAGCAAGTGTTGATAACAATTGTTTGCAAAAGGTATTTGATATGTCGGTAATATTTGTTATTTGGGAATCAGCGCAATTAAAGCTTTTAAGTTTCAAAGACAGGAATGTTCCCGAATTTTCTTTTAAAAATAATAATTGGAATACACAAGATCTGTCAAGTTCCATCACATTAATGTTACTTCTATTTTATAAATTATGTACTGTTTCTGCTTGGAAATATGGTGGCTATAATTTCCATGTTGTGAGATTGTTGTTTCATGTTCCTCCGCTTGACACATGTTTAAAACTAGAAATGTTTGCTCATAAGATAAAGTTTGTTTATATTTTAATATTCTTGTTTTTTCTTAGTTTTTTCTATTATAAGACAGTTTGTTTTTTCCTAGTTTATTAACATATAGAAATAAAATAAAGTTATATCACAACAGAAAATTATGAAAGACTAATCAACAACATAATTGTATTACCGGGTATGTCTTTCCCCCAAAATAGGTTTTCAAACGCAAATTAGGGGAAGAAATACACAATGGTTAATCAACCGGTTTATTTCTATTCTTTAATAAAGATTGAATAATGTTTATTAATATTATGTCATTTTTCATCATAATTCGATTTCTGGTCGCATTACTTACCAAGTCTGCCGAAAGGCCTATGGTAGGTCGTGGTGTGTTGCTATAGCTCCTTTTCACGCTTTTTCTATCACCCATAACACCCCTAGCGTTACATAGACAAAGCTTTCTTTAACAACACAATTTTTGTATATCTCTTAAGAGTCCTGGTTATAACGGTAAACTGCATCTGGCAGAAAGTTCTGATTGAGAGGTTGCGAGAAGCATAGAACCACCTCTTAATTACTGTTGATCTCAGGTTCACTCTGGCCCGTTAGGATCCCAGCTACGGGCACATAGTTAACCCCAAAATGGGCTCAAACAATATGTAAGTATAAAAATACACTTTTATAGAAATATATACATTTTTGACAAGCCATATCAACTAACAGGCAAGTTATTTTTTCTTTTTTTGTTTTTGTTTTTGTTTTTTAACAATAATGTCCGGACTATGGCTTCAATTTTTTTGTTTGTGTAGATAGTGACATCTATTTCTGTAACCATCCCTGGGTGATGTTCATACCAGTGTTTGTTTACATATTTTTCAAAGTTTTGAACATTGTCCAGTATAAATATTGCTCCAATATGTTGTGACGATGTTTATATTCATTTCAGGCAAATACAGAACATTCTGAGATTAGATGGTTCATTTGTCTTTATATTTATCACAGAACCTGCATTTTGGTTCTACATTATTATGTATGATATTCCTAGTAAAAGGACTTTGGCCTTGCGGTACAAGAATAAAGCCTTCAGTCTAAGACTTTATTCCAGATGTTTATAACTATTAATTCATATTAATTTTATCAACATTGGGTTTGTTAGCACGTTCTGGATATTGGCCATGCAGACATTTGTCATGACAACGTTGTTTCCTATATTCAAGAGCTTTATCCTTGGCTTTTATTTCATATTTTTTGCCGCAATATTTGGTTCCTGGTATCTATTTTGCTTTTCTACAAAATCTACTAAATGTAAATATTGTTTGTATTTACTGTCTTCTTTCATTATTGAATATTTTTTCTTTCCGTTTTCATGTTGCTTGACTAAATGCATCATCTAATCCTTTGTTGTTTCCATGTATGTTAGTTAGCCAATAGTTGTGGTCTTGTATGACAATTCTAGCTGAATAAGATCTTGTGTACCTTCTTCACTGGGTATGTGTAGACGGTCTACATCAACCTTTGGTTGATGCATCTTATGCTGAAAAAGAAACTTCCTTGTCTTAGCATCCATTCATCTAATGTCAGTTAGATTCCAGTTCAAGATTTTGAAACTATATTGGACCACTCGGATGGTAAAGTTAATAATGGCCAGAATTCTGTTCTGAGAATTCCGTTCAGTTTTTCATATCAGTCGTACTCTTCCATAGTACCCTTTACGCACTATTTCTTTCATCTTCTTATGGTGAATTATTTCATTCTCATTTACCCCTAGATACTTATAAGCTACGTCTTGCTCTAAATCATTTATTGTTACAGCAGGATCTAAGCTAATTGAGAATGTTTGTTGTAGCGATCCACGTAAAACTGTAGTTTAACATATTTATTCAAATTAAATTTCATTCCAATGTCTTCACTGAAGCATTTTACAGTTTACAGTTTTGACCTCCCAGCTCATTGTCATTCTTAGTATACTACAACTTTAATTCATCTATGTAAAATAGATGGTTTATTTTCTTTTGAGCTATTTAATAACCACATTCTATCTTTTTAAGTTGTCTGGTTAATGCTATTACTGATGATAGTAAGAGAGACAAAGAGTCACCTTAAAATATACCTCTGTTGATGTTTATTTCACAGACTTATAAGTTCCATTTATGATTGAGGTAAAGTGTTGTTATCCATATCGACATACATTGTTTGATGAAATTGATGATGACGGGTGATACTTTGTACATATTTAAAGATTTTAAGATCCAGGAATGTGGTACAGTATCGAATGTCTTATGATAATCTATCGAGGCACTACTAAGATATTTCATTGCATTTAAGCTCCAAGATCATTCTATTCATATGTAATTGGTCTTTACATCCGCAAGAGCCACGTTTGCGCCTTCTTTCAAGCAGTAGAATATCATTTCTTTCCAAGAAGAAATATGTCTGCTATGTTAAAATAGATGGCAATAGACTGTTTTTTTCTGGGAAGACATGTCAATGGTCTGTAGTTTTTTGTGTTATTTATGTCACTATTCTTGGGTAGAATAAAGGTAATCCATTTGCTCATCCATGCAGAAATTTTAGTGGGATCTTTAACCATTTTTTGAATTTCTTTGGATAGTTTTTTTGTTTGCTGTATTTAAATAATATAGCCAAAAATTAGGAATTTTATCTATACCTGGAAATTTCCAATTGTGTGCTTTTTTCAGTGCTCATTTAACATCCGCTTCTGTGATTTCAGCCCATGTCTACTTTGGTTTATTTTTCATTCGTTCTATCTATTACGCAATCCAATCTGCTTCTTTGTTATGTTTTTCAGGGTAGGTCTATATTTTTCCCCAGAACTGTATAACCTCATCTGTTTTTTGTGGGAGCGGGCTGTCACCTCAAATCTTTGCTCATTTATTTCTCTGTAAAATTTCTTTGCATCGGTTTGAAAGATCTTGTTCTTTCTGAGAATCTTGTTCTTTTCTCGTAGCATCATATTCTTTGAGCTTTCAGTTGTATTGTTTGCCTTATTTTTCTTCTTTAGTTGATAGGACCTCATTTTCATTTTTAATATTGCAATTGCTTTCGATTCTTCTGCCTTTTCTAGTTTTTACATTTATTCATCTCGCCAGGTCATCAAGTACTGGTAATTCACTTCTTAGTTGTTCGATTTCTTTTTCTATTTTTCTTTTCTAAGCTGGATCTTCATGTCTGAGAGACTGTCTTGTTTTTTATTTGATTTTCAATTTTTTCGTTACTACTGTTGTTGATGCATATGTTACTTCAATGAGATTTAGATGAGTGTCTTCTTCATTTAAAATTAATTTAAGTGCTGCATTGTAGAACTTAATAGTTTCGAGGTAATGCTTTGTTAGTTGTAATGTTGGGAGTTGTTCTCGTTCCTCCATTGCAATATTTTGTATCTGAATTATATGGCTCTTGATTTCTTCATTGGTTTTTTGTATGCTGCTCTTTTCTTCCGTAAAATAATTCTTTTCAATCTGTTTTGAACTCATTTTATTGCCGTCTTGTACCCGACTCAGATCACACCTTCGCAACACATCTAAACTTTCAGCATTATCTTCACAGTGATTTGTATGTATCTCGGTTTCTTTAATATGACCTGTGTCTTAGTACATTTTTTCTGATTCCGGTTCCTTTCATGTTTTGTTATTTCGTCTATTCCGGTTGATATTCTTTTTTTATTTCATTAATTTCAACCCGTGTCAATCTGTTGTTTTGTATGATGTACCTTCGTACATTGGCTAGTTTATATTAATTAATGTACTTTTCACTTGTTTGTCCAAACATTTCCCGCTAAATGTCATGTTTGGCGAGTGATGTTTTTCTGAGGTTTGGGTAACACTTCATGAAATGCAGTCATAACGATTTTGTACTTCTCACATAACCTTTTTTTCATCTCTAAATGTATGGTTATGGATATAGCTAGAGAACTTGGAGGGCCATCATTACGATTATGCTGGCTGTGGAGACCTGAAGATTCATTCTTTGTGTAGCTGTTTGTCCCAATGGCAGATTTTTTTTACCTCCACTGGTTGAGCCATACTAGACATTTTATTTCTATTTTTAATTCACATATTAGTGTAGCACGGTTCAAAAATCCACTCAAAGTTGCCTGGCACGTTAGGTAACGGTCTTTAACAAACAGGGTTCCGAAGCTCGTTGGGAATCATTTGCGACCTCATAACGCAGTAACCATTCACTCCTCGGCACAAATAACACCTTGAGGTGCGGGTTGTTGTTCGGAGTTTTCTTTCTCTTAAATGGGTTGCGACAGTAGACAGAGACGCGATTGAAATTAAAGAAAAAACTCTAGTTAAACAAAATTGGAAGATGTGCGTGTGTGTGTGTGTGTGTGTGTGTGTGTGTGTGTGTGTGTGTGTGTGTGTGTGTGTGTGTGTGCTTCTCACCTGTCAAACTCATGGAAAGAGAGACAATAGCAAGGCAGCATCGGCTCAGTACATTCTCTTTACTGCCATTTATTAAACTTTACTACCAGTTATGAAAGCTCTTGCCGCATGTTTTCCTTTTAACAGTGCCATATTATTTGATATTTTTGCAATAATTATGTTGTGGATTAATATATATATATATATATTTCCCGCCTGTCATGCTCGGTGGATTATTTCTTTTTTGTTTTTTTTTCTTATGTCTTAATGTAAGATACAAAATAATAGTTACATCAATATATATGTTGCTGTCATTTTAGACGGCATAACGATATAAATATTTTGCTATCGTTTTTGACGACACGGGCCAGCTTGTAAGGAATAATACGGTGCAACTTTGTAAAATACATATGGATGACTGTGCTAGTGGGGTCGTATTAAAACATGAGGATATCATTTATTACCTGTTTTTAGAGTCATAAACACAGGGTCGTTTTATACTCAAGTTTGTATTATACACAATAAAATACGGTAGAGCATCAGAATAATTCGTATATGTAGTGATCAGACTGGCGGTGATGTGTCAAAACTAAGCTTCAGCTAGTAAAGACTCAACAGCTTTAGTATCAGTAAAAGGTCTCTCTTTTGATCACTAAAATTAAAGGGTGTTTTTCTTTTGAGGTCCGTTTTTATTCTGGCATCGTTCGACATACAGAATTTATTCTTCTTTGTAGAAAGGGATTCACTTTTTCTTTACGTTGGTCTCTTTCTTCTCGTTGGACTCCGACAAGAATAGCAAAGACACGTGGCAAAATTCTGTCGCACTTTCTTCACGCCTTGATGCGCTAAACGGTGCCGGAACGCCATAACTCGACGGATGTTCCTTTAGCCTGCGGCTCACAACTACTTGAATCTCCAAAGGAGGATCATTATATTAGGTTTTTCGACAAAGACATGACGTGATTTCTCCCCTTTATGTCTTTAATTCCAAAATTTCCTTATTAAGTCGGATCGATTTGCAAATCCGATTCTTTTAGGCCCTCAATCAGATCACTTTATCTACAAATGGTTCAAAGAATACTTCAAACGACATTGCAGCGCCTAAACACGGTTGTCTTTTGCTGGTTGGCCGATTCCATATATGGGAATAAATTCGTAGGGAGATAACTCACGAATCTCTATGAATAAAATGCAGTATATGTGTGTTTGGTGGACCATCCGGTCCATTTTTCGATCTCGGCGAATCACAAGCATCCTGAGTTAACAGGTAGTAACTACATAGTTACACGCAGTTAAGAATTAAATAAATAACTCAGTTAAAGTTAACTTTAAATATTGAGCAGTGTTAAAGGTTTTAAAAGCAATTATTTATTAAAGATTTCACGTAAATTTTGTTTTCGTCGCAATTGCAATTGATATTGTCTAATTAAACAATAATTAAACATTAAGCGGGGCACGGTATATTGCTCATATGTTTTATTTTTTATTTTTCGAACACGCTTACTGTGAGGTATTCGAAATACTACATAGTTCGGTTTAACTAATGTCTTTTAAGAGTGTTAAGATTCTTATAACTTTTACATACATAGAACACTGATGGTAAAAGCCCGAAGGCCCAAAATCTCTCAGTAAGAGCGTTAACAAGAGTCTGAAAAGGCCAGGGCGCTCAAACCTTGATTCCATGTTACTTCGCGCTGGCACAACCATCGACGACTTCCCTCAAAATGAGCCGTCTACCCAATTTTACCAACACGGATTGCGTCAACCTTTAGTACGGTTTTCAGGCACTTTCCAAATACGCCACACGCTATGATCGCCTCCTCCAGACTGAGAGCATGAAGAAGTTACCCTCCTGACAAATGCGATCAGCAGTGGGATTCGAACCCAGGTTTTATGATCAGAAAGATAACGTTATAACCACTCGGCCACTAGTCTACTATCGACGTATATACGATCATATATGTTTTTATGGTACCATTAAATACTGCTCATTCGCTTTTGTGTTATAAACTACTTAGCGCTTATAATTATTTACAAACTAGTGTAGGCATATGGTAGCGTGCAGTACGACCTGTTTTGTGTTTTTTATTTCATTGTGCGTTATGTGTGTTCTTTGGCTTAGATTGCACGACAAAATATCCATCGAAAAATCAAAATGGCGTCAGTTATATCATATAACAGGTAATTTACTACTATTCGCAAAACAAACAAAAAAAAACACAGCCAGACAACAACGCAGCAGAAAATGACACTCTAATTAGGATGTAGGTGGTCATGGCTCTCCACAAATACGTTTTCTTTATTTTCTGTAAACAGCAATGAGTTATTGGGAACCATATTAAAGTGGGTTCCCGCTGCTTTCTCCACGCTTTGGGAATCAGCTGTCCTTTTCAGCTTGTCGTCCTGGATAGCCATTTGGAATGAGAAATTGAAGAGCCGAGTTCGTATCCCAGTTGGGTCCGTTACATTTACTTAAGCGCAAATACCCTTAGGTAAAATATAAATCCATCATTTTCCCCAAGTTAAATAGGAGAACTTGTATCTGAAAAAATTATTATCATTCTTAAAAACAAATTTAATGCAATATTCACTCACGAAAAAAACACAAAAAAAAAACAATTATTATGAAAAAAAAAATCATTCGGTTTGAAAAAAAAAAAATGACCGTCCACGACTGGAAAGCACAGTCTACCTGACTACTTAAGGTAACTTAACGTGTGTAATGTTTAGCAAGCTTGCCTTACAAGATCAGTTACAAGTGAGTAGCAAGTTAGATCCTCACTGGGTGCCCCATCCGCGCCTAGTGATACATCTAAGCACTGCTTAGAAAATTACTATTTAAGTAAGAGCTCGTATGATGGGCAGAAATAAATTCATGCCTTTTCTATGAGCATATTTAAGAAAGAAAACACGATAGACTAGCCTGAAAATTGAACACGGCATGTTTCCAATTTTTGTGGCAGTATACATTATACTACCTCCACATCCTGCATAACGACAACGTACTTGTAAAAACCTACTTTAGAGGCGTCTTACTAACGTTTCTCATGGAAAGTACTTAATCCAACGTACACCATAAGTGAAGCATATCTTTTTAGTCGTAATCTACTACTTTGTAACATTAGATTCAGATTGTGTTCTGTTGGCTGGCAGTATTTTCGTATCCCGTTTAAACAACTAGATTTCCTTTTTTCTTCCCTCTTTTACATAAACTAATTGTTCTCTGGTTTTAATTTGATAACATTTATTTTATCTTCTGAAAATATTCGCAAATAGAAAAGCGAGAGATCATAACACGGGCAAAAGAAGCAAAGCAAACGTAATCGTGTAAACACGATAAACTTATCAAAAAGACAAGACCGAATAAAACAGTGAATTGTTTGTTTGAAACTAATTAGTTTGGGCAATTTTGTGTTTGCATCTGCGCCTGCGTGTATTTTCTGGTCAACAGTCAATTAGAAACCGAGTAAAACAGACGAAGGGAAAAAAATCTTACCAAGGAAAAAAAAAATAGAAAAGGGGAAACAAGGGAATAAAAGAACAAAAGTTGAAAAGGATGTTGTTATAAAGAAATTATAAAAAAATAAATTCTTGTCGAAAATGAAACACACTATCCATTATATTTAATGTTGGAATAGAGCTTACTTTCATCTTAAGTGCCGGTTGCTTTTTTATTATATATATTTTACTACTTCTTTTATATGCCGTGTCTCTTCATGACGTAGGTGATCAAGGTCCTCCACATCTTTCTGTCCTTTATTGCTTTTAACAGTTAATAAGTTTACGCTTTGTTATTTCTCCCAAACCCTTTTATACCATTCATTTGCACAAGCTCATCAAGTACGTTACGCACTGCTTTTTCACTCTCTCTTACTTTCAATATGTTGCATGAATAACAGATTCTTCAAGCCCTCTTTCCTCATCACGGGTCCCAGAAATGTCATGGTATTCTCGGCATTTCTTTGTAGAACCACATTTCTGTTGCTTTAATTCTGTTCATCTTTTTGGAGATTGTCCAGTCTTCTGTGTCATAAAGGAGCACGGATATAGGCCTTCAATTTACGATAGTGAGAAAACGGTGCAAGTTTAAATATAAAGAAGCAGGTTTTGCGGATATTCGAACACCTGTCAATTTGGATTCACAGAAGACTGTTTAACAGCAACAACTGCATTAACCGGTAAGCTACAAATCTAACCGCTGAATCGACACTCTTCAGATAATCACCCAATAAATCACTAGCCTAACTAATAAAACAACAACTTTTAGGCAAAATTCGACTTTATTCATCAACATAGTCTCCTTCTAGAGTGATGCACTGATTCCAACGCTTCTCTAACAATTCGATGCTTTTTTTTGTTTTTTTTTGTTTTGGTAGAACAATTTGTCTTTGGCCTCTAAATACGCGTCAGTTTCCGATATCACTTCTTCATTGGAGCCAAATCTCTTTCCCTGGCGTATACCTTTTGAGATCTGCAAACAGCCAGTAGTCGCTGGGGGGCAGATCAGGAGAATATGGTGGGTCAGAAACAATTGGAAGTGCAATTCATGTAGTTTTGTCATCGTTGCGATCAAGTTATGACATGGTGCGTTGTCTTAGTGAAAGGTCACTTTTTACTTCTTCATTTGTGGCCGTTTCTTGGTGATTTCTTCCTTTAAATGACCCAATAACGTTAAATAATATTCGCTATTGATGATCCTTTTTTTCTCATGGTAATCGATGAACAAAATATTTTGCGCATCACAAAATACAGAGGAAAAAACCATGTCGCTTGATGTTGGCGTCTTTGGTAACTTTGGACGGCTTTCACCTGCTCCTGTCCACCCAGCTGATTGCTGATTTGACTTCAGAGTAAAGTAGTGGATCTATATTTCATCCATTGTCACATATTTACGCGAAACTACTTGTTGCGTTGAAACAGTTGCAAACAAGGCTTTGAATCGTCGACGCGTTGTTGTTTTTGATCGACGGTGAGCAAACTCGACACCCACTTTGAACAGTTTACTCATTGACAAATGTTCATGCTAAATGGTGTATACACTGCATTCTGATATGTTCAACTCCTCTAATATCTCAAACATCATCATTTTACGATTGGCTAAAACGAGGTTGTGGATTTTTTTTTTGTGTGTGTGTGTGTTTTCCAGGATAACTGTTGATTTGGAGTGAAATGAACGTTCAGCATCATTTGTGTCAGTACGGACGGGTTTAAAGTCAGCATACCCACTCTTAACTGTTTTTCTTTCGACAGAGCAGAGTCCGAATAACACTTATCAGGCCATTGCTTTTCTTGAAAAGTAATTTTACCCATCAGTAAGAAATGCTTTATCAAAACACGAAATTCAGATTTTTTTCATTGTTTTGAAAATTTGCAGCAGCAGCTTCACTTAAATAACTGTAATTTGTAAACTAGTAGTCCGATTGGGTCTAAATTTTGTCACGTGCCATTTGAAGATTACTACTTCATAAAAATCATATGAACTTTTTATTAGTAGCACCATCTATGTGTCAGGCCCAGGACTCATTGAGTGATTTATTATAGACGTTTGATTTTTATTTTAACTGTTTTAATTTAGAAATTAGAGTTTAATTTTATTTCAAATCCTCTACTATCACCGAAATTAAGTAACGTAGGATTTAGGCAATACTTAGATGGTTGACTACTTGGAAATACATGGTGCTGTAAGTTTGGTTGTGCAGTGGGTGTAATATATAATGGTTCGAAATTATTAAACTGAGAGCCGTTACAGGTGGCTTCATTATGTTCACTTGTGCGCATATATCCTTGGGAAAAGTATGAATTCACTTTTCTCTGGATTAATTATTTAGATTTGTATCACTAAACCATTATTATTGTTAAAATATTGCGACAAAATAATTAAATTTTGGTATTAGATAACTCATAGATGTTGATATGCCGCTAAACAAAACCAACCAACCAACCAACCAACCAACCAACCAACCAACCATCAAACTTAATTATGTTCAATTTTTATAAAATTTAATATCAGATCAAGAATCCATCAGATCAAGAATCAAAAGTGACATCACGAAGATTTCAGTTACATGCAAGCACATTGAATGTCTTTTTTAATTTTCCCCCTTGTTCATATATTTATATTCTCTTCGTTAAATCTCGAGATGTTTTACCAATACATTTTAGGCGCATTGTTTAGATTCTTTTTGGTAGATGTTGCTTGTGATGTAAAGTAAAAATCAAACGTCTATATGCTTAACGTGAATCACGCTTTCTCTCGCAGATCTAATACTTGTTGAAATAAAATCTTTATTCCGATGTCGCTAATTCGGAGGCAATCCTGATTGGAATTTCAAGAAGACTGAGTCATCGTAAACAAAGTTGTGCCAATTAGTGTTTCGCGAACTACGGTCGTTGTTCCATCATGGATCATATCTTCAAACTAATACCCCAAAATCGCAGACTCGATTTCTCATTTGAAAGTCAAAAGTCGACACTTAGCCAATCGAAAGGTAACTGAAAACCGCAATCAAATGGATTTGTTTTAGCCGCTTTTATTACCCCTAGTAGTGCATTGTTGATAACTACTTTTCTCTGCAGAGTAGAGTAAATAAGATAACTTCTCTCGTTCAGCCTTTTACCAAGACCATTCACTCGCTACCAAACCAAACCAAACCAAACCAAACGCCTCTTTTGCTTGAAGAAACCCCGTTTTACCAGGGAAGTTAAATTTATAACTATTTGCATTACTAAGTTGTCATGGAATTATTCTTACATTCTTTTTCTAAATCTGTCCTCAATAAGTTTTAATTGTGCATATTTATGTTCTTAATATTGTGCCCACGTAGGACTTCTAATTCGCATAGGATCACTTTGGTGTAAAGGTTAAACAAATACGGCGAGAAGACGCGACCATTATTTTTTGTATTAGCTGGAATAGTTTGTAACCGCAAAGAAGTCGATTGCTTCGTATTATTCTTTAACAAGTGGGCCCACACCGTCAAAAATAACGGCAAAATAATTATATTCATATACAGTCTAAAATTACCGCAACATATATGTTGATGTACCTACTATTGAATATCATACATTAAGACATAAGAAAGAGAAGACGATATCATCCAAACTCCTATTTCACGACCCGATAACATATTTATTGCAAAAAATGAAATAAGACACGCTTAAAGAGTAAACACACTGCAATAGCTTTCATAACTCGTAGTAAAGTTTAATAACAGGTAGAAAGAATGAACTGAGATGACACTGCCCCGCTATTCTCTCTCTCCCCCCTCTCTCTCTCTCCATTGCAGCAGTGGTATATATATATATATATATACGTTCTCACACCCTGATTGAGCACTCTAGAAGAAAGGTAGACTTTGAAAAACAGTAGCCACTCTAGCGTGTACGCATCGCTCATTCAGTAAAATGAATTGGAGCACCCTAGCTATTGGGCGCGTAATACGATATGCGCTAAAAAGAGGTAGAGTTGCCAACTGACGCCAATTCGGTCGGGTTTCGAGCCTGGGTTAATTAGCAATCGGAGTTTAACCGTACTGATGAGCAGTGATACGGCGAAGCAGATCTGTCTGCGGATGACAATATATATATATATATATATATATATATATATATATATATATATATATATATATATATTTGTCCTTTCTTTTTCTCTTCTTGCTTTCCATTCAGTTTTTTCTGTTTCCCCTTTTATCTTTTTTCTCCTTTTTCTTTTTTCCTTTTTTCTCTTCTTCACATTAATCAATCGTCTATGTTTCCTTTATCCTTGCTTTCCTCTTTCTTTGGGGTTCTTTTTCGAATGAGGGAGAAATTTTCCTAAATAACCGTTACAAATGTCTATTCTAATATGGACACGTGAGCGTCTATGTAAAATTAAATAAAAGGAAAGAAACTTTTTTTCGGTGGTGGTGGGGGGGAATTTTTGAGGACCAACTGCTGTACCATTTGAGTCTGACGAGCCGCGACAATAACATCAGGACGCGGTGAAATATGTATTACCCATTGTAATAATATAAAATATTATATATATATATATATATATATATATGTGTGTGTGTGTGTGTGTGTGTGTGTGTGTGTATGTATGTATGTATGTATGTATGTATGTTTCCTTTTTCCTGAAGATAAGGAATGTAAAACACTAAAATACTAAAAATAGAAAAAATACGTTACCGTCAAATATGAGGACATAAAAACACCGGAAAAGTAACATCCTTGAAAATGGCCTGTGAAGAGGCAGAAAGCACTTGGAAAGTCGAAAAGTATGGAATATGTTTACATTCTTTAACTCCAACAAAAAGGAAACACGTAAAATTAAATAAAAACCAAACATGTTTAAATGAAAGATTGCTACCAAAATATACATTAATACACACACACACACACATATATATATATATATATATATATATATATATATATATATATATAAAATACAAATATTTTCATGGCTTCTGCTCCGACGAACTTAGGTCACTGGTGCGCACTTCACAAGAATTTATATGAGCAAGCAGACAAGCAACAAAGTCCCACGCTTTTACAATTAAATCAACCAAATGCAGCCGAAAATTCTAATTTAGTAGCTTCTTTTCTTGCATTTCCCTTATGTGAAACTTCCTTCCGTATATTTGCTTTCCTGACAGCTACAACCTCCATGAATTTAAATGCAATGTCAATTTCTATCTCTTATCCACTTGACTCTAGTCCTTCCCTCGTCCTTCCTACATCAGCTTGTGTATCTCGTTCTTTTCCTTTCTCATTCTACCTTCGCAACTGTCATCACACCTTTATTCCTATTCTTTCTTGTCCTTTCTCATATACACCCTGTAACTGGTTTGTCTTTCTCTTGGCTTTTACTCTTTTATGTTGCCCCCTGCTCATCAGTGGAGGTACCTTACTTGGGGTGAAGCGATTAAAAAATAATTCACAACGGTCTTTATTATTATGGAGAGGGTTTTTCACAAAAAATGAAAATTTCCTAACATTTCATATAGTTCTTTGTGTATTAACTTAGCAAATTTTTTCTCTCAGTCAATGAAACACCGGTATACATTCTTCTGCATGTATGAGATAGCAGTTTTGTTCGAAGAGCGTGTAGCGGAATTAAACCGGAAATAGAAAAGAAATAAAACAATTTGGCTTTGTTAGTAAAACTGGAAAATACTATAACTGTAAAATTGTTTTTTTCATTGAACTTAAATAAAAAATATCTGAGTTTCATATATTTCTACAACTTTTCTTAATTCTGAAACACACCTCTGAAACGTTAGTTCCTGGGCTTCATGTGGTTTTCTTTCCATGTTCGCAATTATGATTACACTAGTTTCTGGTGATTCAAAAACAGAGACAATGCAATTTCATTGTGTAGCAAGCAGAAACAAGAAGAGAAAATAAAGAAAATAAAATATAGAAAGATATACCAGAAACTCAGAAAGGTAAGGAATGCCTGCATAGTTTGAATTAAGTGACTCCAAGCGGTCAGTTGTATAGTTTAATCGGCAAATCAACTATCGCATTAACCTCGGCTTTCCTGGGGAAAGCGCGCGAATTTAAATCTTGACGAAGAACTGTAAGATGCGATAAATAGCAAATTAAATTCAAATAAAAGAATGAAAACTGGAAGATTAATTATGTAATTTGATCATAATACAAATGGAACATTTTAAAAAATAGCATAAAAATGTGTTTTTTTTTTTTGCTTATGTATTTTAAATCATTATTTTTGTTTAGTATTATTTAATTTCTCAAAGTTTTATCTTAACTTATTTTTTTCTGCACTTTTTATTTAAGTTATAAAATTATTTAGTATATATTGTAACTTGGTTAATTCCCTTTAGTCTTCTTTTCTTTTTTCGTAGACTGTTTTTAATATTAAAATTACGTTTCCTTGGTTGTTCTTCGTGATTTATTTCATTTTTTCACTCATTTTAATTCTCCATTTTTTATTTTTTCTACAACTATTTTATGGTGCATTTACATTTTGAATATGATTTTATTTGTTTCCAATTTCTTTTGTATTGTTTTATTATATCTGTTTTTTTTTTCGATTTATCTATTTATTTATTTGTGGTTTCACATATTTTTCGATTTTTCTACCATTTTTCAAATTATTTTCCTTAACGATTTTCGGCATTCTTCTCTTTCGCTTTTTACAATATTTTTTCGCCGGACTTGTTTAGTATTTTACTGCTGTTCTCTGTTCTTTATTTATTTCACCCGAGAAGGGAGACAATAATTAAGTATCAGCGAAATGGCGGACAAACTGCGCAAAAAAAAAAAAAATACGCGAAAATAATGAGAAATGTGTCGTAAAGTGTATTCCAAAAGAGTGCAAAGTTACACACGTTCTGCAAAACATGGTTATACGTGACGTATATTCTCTTTCCACTCTTTCCTCATCCTCTGTCTGTCTCTCTCACTTTACACACACACACACGTACACGCACACATGTATACTCCCATATGTATCTATTTCTCTTAGTTTTCCAGTTTCGCTTTCATTCGTTTCTCTTCTCATGACTTCTATCTATCTATCTATCTATCTATCTATCTATCTATCTATCTATCTATATCTTTAATGATATTTTCCCTACCAATTATAATGTTGCTTTCTTTGTCTTAATATACACATATTTCTCTTTGTCTCTTATTCTCTCGTCTTCCTCATTCATTTAACTTTCAGTCTATAGATAAATAGAGTAGACACTTGAAGGCTTTTACTATTTATTCCCTTTCTTTATTTCTTCCAAATCTTTCTTTTTCTCTGATTTAGTCTCATTCTTGAAACTAATGCAACATTCCTATTTCTCTGTGTTATTCCTTTTCATTTCATTTCTCTCACTGATGCATGATTCATTCATAATTTCTTTCAATTTAATCGAAATTTCTAGTTCATTCTCCTATTTTGTTATACTCTAAAATGATTCATGTTTTTCTTCATTCGGTCATTTTTTTCTTTTCGTTCATTCTTTTTTCATTCTTTTTTGTCTAATTTTTCATTCCATCCTTCACCATTTCTTTATATTTTTCTTATTTATATTTCTTTCTGCTTTTTGTTTTTCTTTCTTTCTGTAACTCCTTTTATTTTTTGGTTTATTTTTCTCTTGATAAGAAACACTTCCTTACTAAAATTTTTCATTTCTCTTTCTTCCTTTTATCCTTTTTCTTTCTTTTTCTTTCTTTGTCAATTATTTTCTTTCCGTCTTTTCGTCTGTTTTTTATCAATTCTCCCACCGATCTTTCTTTCTTTCTTTCTTTCTGTCTGTCTGTTTTCCTGTCTTTTTTTTTCATTCTTTCCTAGTTTTCTTCAAATTCCTGTTTCTCTTTTGTTTTTTCTTTTCTTTTGATTTTTCATTATTCTTACAAATCTTCATTTTCTTTCTTCTTTCTTTTCTCGGTTTTCTGTACTGTTTATTCTATTTTTCTTTTTCCTTTTTCTGCTGTTGCAATTTGTTTTAATTTCTTTCCTCAATTCTTTATTTCTTCTTTCTTCTTTTTTCTTTTTCTTTTTCTGTATATATTCTTCTTCAAAATAACTCTTCTTTCTTTAAACTCTTTTAGTGTTTTTTTCTTTCAACATCTTTTTTTATCATTATTCAGTTTTCTTTTTCTACATTAATACTTTCTCCACCTCTTTTTTATCGATTTCTTCTATCCTTTTTACAGTTTTCCACTTCCACCAGACCCCCCCCCCCCACTTTCTGTTGCCTCACGACCTCTCTCTTCCACTACGTCTACATTTTTGTTTCCTCTTCTTGTTCTGGAAAGATTAATGCAGTTATGATGTAATTGGAATCATAAATATTGAGGTCGTTTTCATAAAGACATTAACTCTCACGCAGGCGTGTTTTTACGAGATTTCTGGACGAGAGAACTAATTACTGATATGGCGATTGAAAGGAGGCAGTAAGCAGGAT
This sequence comes from Ascarosepion bandense, assembly GCA_037127315.1. NCBI lineage: Eukaryota > Metazoa > Mollusca > Cephalopoda > Sepiida > Sepiidae > Ascarosepion > Ascarosepion bandense. The sequence continues at coordinate 1,306,641 of JBBBDQ010000955.1, read as the reverse complement.
GGAGACAATCCGGTCGCGCCAACTCATATCTCCGGATGACAACACAGTGGCGCCCCCTTGTAACGCACCCTCTCCTCAGTCAGCGGTGTAGGAAAAGAATTTGAACGTTTCGACGATCAATACAGGACATGATTCAGGGCCAAATTTCCAGCGAATTTCTCCGGGTGAGAAGAGGTTGGTGTTCTAGGCGTGGCCTTAGCTACAAGGAAATCAATGGAAGAAAGAATGGTAAACATCGCAACAATAACAAGAGAATTGAGAAATAGTCTTGTACTAACAAAAAGCAGCGGACTTGTTTGGATTATATATATGAATCCGATTGATTGAACATTTAGAAACGCTTCTTGCTTTAATTCAAAACAACAATTTGTTATCAAGAATATAAGCTGATATTTCAGTCTCCACATAACGCATTTTGTACAGAGAAATCGTTAAACATCAGAGGATACTATACATAAATATTAACCAGGATAAACGAACGCTTTTAGATTGAGAAGGGTATACTTTAATTCCGACCGAACTCTTTACGATGTTGTAACAAAAAGTTAATGGACTGCTCCATAGTCATTGACTGGATGTGAACCTGGGAATCTCGCTGTATTATTTACATAGGTTATCTACAGTGAATTAAGCGCATTGACAAAGCATGAGACAGTTCTGAAAAGTAAATATTTCTTGTACAATAAATTATTATCATTAAACTAAGAATTTACTGATGCGCCTACGCTCATGTACACACACACACACACACACATCAGGCATGTACCGTCTGTAATTAATCAGGATAGACAGCTTGTGACCTTTATATAATGCATCTACAAAAAAATCAAAGATTTAGCAATATACGTGTACTAATAACATCATTTTTCTGGGTTAGATGTCTTTTGTGCCAAAGAATGAAAATGTAAGTGTTGATCTATTCTATTTAGGGTAGGCATTGCCTACTTTGCCGACATAAACAATTCCTATATATATATATGATTAACACACATATAAACTTTGACATTTAGCTCATTCATACACTACTGACTAGGACATGTACACGGTATGGCGGATTTGAAAGAACCTCTGAACGAAGAAGGGGTTTCGAGCAAGATGGCACGAAAAAGACCTGATCTTCGCGTCAAAGATATCTGCAAAGATAACCCGGGAACAAAAGGTAAGAACATCAAGAATAGTGAAGACGTTGCCAACGATCACTAGGGCTGGAGACGCGATTTACACCAAATACTGCAGCGAAGAGAGGAGAAAAGGAGGCTTATCACCGGGGGAAAAAACCTACTTGATGCAGCATCAGAGGAGAGCGTCTTCATATGCATTTGTTGCAATTGAAACTGTCACTCCTGTGTGCGATAAAAGATGCTACACCATCAGCAGCAGCTAAAGAATAACTATTTCGGCACAAATCCATGGTCTGTAAAGAGCGACCAATGCCATATAAAGGAAAGAAAACTACAAAAGCTTCCACAGAAGTTAGTGAAAGAAAGCGAGAAGAAAGGACTAAAAATAAATTGCAAGAAGACAGACTGCAGAGTTATTAGCAAAACGATGAGCCCAGAATGGAAGTTACAAATCGGAAATACTAAAATCGACACAGCGTAAAAACTTGATATCTAAGAAGTGTTCTAACAGATGCGACACTGAAATCCAAAGGCGCATTAGAATCGCCAAATATTACCTTCAAAAGATATGCAAATTTATAAAAACATCGTTAGAAACAAAGAAAACACTACTGAACTGTCACATGCTATCTATCCTACAGTATGACGGTGAATTATAGATAATTTCCTCAAACATGAAGAAGAGACTCGAAGCAACAGAAATCTTGTACTACAGAAGAATGCTGACCATACCATGGATCGAAGATGTAAGCAAATAAATTATGAGAAAATGGAATAAAAAAAAGTAACATTTACTTAACAGACAGTTGAGATTTTTGGAGTACATAATTAGGAAGGAGGACTTAGAAAATCTAAGGCTAGTTGAGGTCAAGAGGGACAGGGGAAAACAACGCTTTACATACTTGACGAACTTGAGTAAAAGAATGGTGGAAAAGGTTTTAAAAGTAACGAGAAAACAGAACTTATTTAGAGCTACAAGTGTCAGAAAATTCTGGAACGAAATGATCGCCTACGTCTTGAGTGGACACGACAGATAAAGAGAGAGCTACAAAAACATATATGTTCATGTTAATTTGATGGTATACTGAATAAAGAATAAAGATAAAAGATCCGTACGGGGATTGTTCATACCCACCTGCTCTTGATGGAATTGCTGAATTATAACTCAGCAATTTCAACACCAATATTACAATTGTAATGTGGATGTGCGTTTCTGGTGCAGTGGATATCCGCTCGGAACGAGAAATCGGAGAGCCGCGTTCGAATTACAGTTGAATTCGTCGCATTCACTTACGCGCAAATACCCTTGGAAAAAGTATTAATCCATTTTTCCCTCCAGTTATGGGTTAAATAATAGGACAGATTGGGTTCTATAGCCTTGGCTGGCAACCAGTCTACTGCAGAAAGCGGGATAATCTTCTGTCCAGTCGGTCATGTCTCTTTCAAGACATGATTGCCTAGAAAATATTAATTTTGTTGTTTTTGCGTATATTTGTTGCTGCTATTGATTACAACAGAAAAAAGTCTAAAAGTTCTAAAAAAACGAAACATTTAAACAATTTTTGTATATTTTTCTTCTGAAAAGAAAAAATGTATGATCACATAAAAAAAATTATATAAAAATATCTATAATTCTTTGTCTGTCATTTTTTATTGAAACCTGCATAAACGAGAACTTGTGTGTGTTAACAAGTGTTGTTTGACATGTGAATTTTGGAAAAAACCTACAACTGCAGATTTCACAGCAACATACTGATAAACTGTGATACAGCGAAACAGGACTTGTGAAGAAGAAATCTTTTTTGAATTGATATTCATGAAAAGAAGAACAGAAAACTGTGAAAGAAAAAAAGAAAGGAAATGTTTTCATGTTTGAAAATAGAATTTTTAGACAAAAATTTAATAATTCAAATATTGTCATTTTCTGTTTTCCAAAATAAAGAGTGAAACAAAGAAAAACAAAATCAAAGCGAAAGGTAGAAAATAAAGACTGGCAAAAAGAAAGAAAGAAAGAAAGAATTAATGAATAAAAGATGAAAGAAAGAAAGAAATGAAGAAAGTATTACAAAGAAAAGAAAGTATTGTTAAAAGAAAGAACTTCAAAACGAAAAAGAAATTATTGCTAAGGGAAAGTATAACATGAAGAGAGAAGAAAAATAAGGAAAAAGCTGATGTATTGTTAAGAAAAAAAAAGAAAGAAAGAATTACAAAAAAATCGAAAATATTGCTAAAAGAAAGAGTCAAATCGAAAAAGAAAACATTGCTAAGAAAGAAAGTATTTGTCTATTACTAAGATGAGGTATTGTAATTATTTTCACTATTTACGTTGATCGAACTGTTGTTCTCAATTTTATTGCCTCAAATTCACATAGCCTATGGACAAAAAGCGTTGGTTGACGCGACTGACTTGGTCCAATAATACTTCAATACATGGCTAAAGCAGAAGTGAACAAAAACTTAACGAGGTAAGTTAAAGGGAGATAACTGATACTAAGACATCAGGAAGCGGCATTGCTCGTGAAACTAGAGCAACTACCCCGGTGAATGAAATAAGGTTTCAGTTTAAAGTTCCAGACACATGAAGAACGCCGGAGTGTACCTTGGCTGAAATGTCGTGGATACTTCAACAAGATAAAGATATTTCGAACAATGTAACTAGTATAAAAAAAAAGAACTTCAAAACGAAAAAAGAAATTATTGGTAAGGGAAGGCAGAAAATAAAGTAGAAAATTAAAAATAAGGGAATGTATTGAAAACAGAAAAAGAAAAAAAGAAAGAAATAAATAAAGAAAAAGTATTACAAAAAGAGAACGCTTTGCTAAAAGAAAAAACCTTAAAATGTAAAAAAATATTTCTAAACGAATGAAAGAAAGAAAGAAAGATAGAAAAGAAAAGAAAAGAAAAGAAAAGAAAAAATTACAAAATGTAACCAAAATTATTGCTAAAATAAATGAGAAAAATAAGGAAGAATTCCCAAAAGAAAAAGTATTATTGAAAGAAAGAAAGAATTACAAAATGCAAGAGAAATTATTGCTAAAATATAAAAAAAAAAATGAGAAAAGGAATAATTCCAAAAAAGAAAAGTATTTTTGAAAGAAAAAGAGAATTACAAAATCCAAGAGAAATTATTGCTAAAATAAAGAAATTAGAAAAGGAAGTATTTTGAAAAAAAAACAAAACAATAATTATTATTGTTGAAAGAAACAAAGAAAAATTACAAAACACAAAAGAAATTATTGTCAAAATAAAGAAAAAAAATGAGAAAAGAAAAGATTCCGAAAAAGAAAAAGTATTGGTAAAAGAAAGAAAGAAGAAAAGAAGAAAAGGAAGAACGAATGAATTTCAAAATGCAAGAGAAATTATTACTAAAATAAAGAAAGAAATTAGAAAAACAAGGTAGAATTCCGAGAAAGAAAAAATATTGTTGAAAGAAAGAAAGAATTGCAAAGATTTACGTTGGTAAAAAAATAATAAAAAAAATTAATGAAAAGCAGAAGCAAATGATGAAATTGATGAAACAGAAATAAAAAAAAAAGCCTTAAAGAACGAAAAAAGATTTGAAGATCAAAAAAGAAAATGGAAGAAATCAGATTGTGGAAATGAAAGTAGATTAATATAGCGTTGGGAGGCTGATTGTTGCGGGAGAGGGGCAAGTGTTTTTGCGCTCAGGTAGGTCTGAAGGAATGTTAATGGTGGATGGTTATTGTTTTGAACAATGGAAAGTGGAATCAATGACTGTCGACAGTGAAAATTGCGGCCACGTCGAGACAAAGGAAAACGAGACATTTGATGTCTGATAAATAAAACAAAAAGCGATCAATTCGAAGGTAATAAAAACAAGGCCTGACAGTATAGACATATGTGTGTATGTGTGTGTGCCTGTAGACAGGTGCATAATACGTACATATATATACATGCATATATATATATTTATATATACATATGTGTGTGTGTGCGTTTGTCTGTGTGTCTTCGCGTCAACACGTTAATGTTTGTATAAACATACCGCGAGAGAATGAGATATCTATGTTCTTAAATAAATGGTTTCTGTTTGAATTCGTGTAAAAAGAAGTTATTATTTATATTGTTTTAACTCTGACTATTCTTCGCACTTTATTGTTAACACTGAATTAAGTACTGATTATAATAAATAATGGGTCCATTTCGAAATTTCCAGAAAGTTGCGCAGATGAACAATTATTTGATAAAGATCGACGGTTACAATGGTGAAAAAGTTATAGTAAATAAAAAAAGCAAAAATAAAGATAATAGTTCACATTAAATAATCTAAACAAACGTATAATTGACTATATGAAATGATACATATGTATATTATATGTATATGTGTTCATCGTATTTGTGCCTCTCTGAATTCTTCTCACTACATTTTAATAAGAATTATTTTAAAATCACGATTTAAATATTTTTAAAAAAATTAATATTTTTTTATCTCCATGTAATCTTTGTATATTTGATTTTTATTCTTAATAAATTAAAAAAATAGTACACTAAAAGTATATGGTTTAACTCCCATGAACATCGAGTGAACTAAAATTCAAATAAACGGTCAGTTAGTAATATGCACCTTATGATTGCATAACGTATGAAACTCCGAGTTGTTCCATCGACCTAGGATAATATATATATATATATATATATATATATATAAATTTAAGAAAATTTTCAAAATTCAAAGGTGTTGGATGTACATTTCGACATAGGATCTCTAATAGAGACTCTACATCACGTCAGCGACATTGTTTTTCCAAATGGCGAAGGCCCTGTGTTAGAGTGTGGAGGGGTTTTTGGTTAACAACGGTCACAAAGTGGAAAAGGACAGAGCTGGTAGTCGCGGGGTTACAGGTTACAGGTTACAGGGTGTTGAAACGGTATATTTAGGAAGGGGAGGAATAGGAGTTCATATTTTATAACGATAGACAACTAAATGAGTTAAATTACTTTTTAAAGTTAAGATTTTGGGCTGTTTGAAGAGGTGTATTTAGGCGAGAAGGAATGGGTTTCAATATAAGATTTTAAAAATTTTTATTTAAGTTTATTTGATTAAACCTTTTAGGTAGAAGCGAGTTAAATGCCAATTACAGGAAGTTATCAGTTTAAAAATTATTAGAGAAAAAATATTAGAGAAAAAATATTAGAGAAAAAAATATATATATACATATATGTGTTAACCAAGGAAAAAGGGGTTTAGTAAAAGAATTCATATTTTCTAAAGATAGGCAATTAAAGAAGCTTGGGATAGGAAGGTAGGGGGTTAAAATAATTTTAAGGTTAACGTTAGGGTAAAATTAAGATTAAAACTTAAATTGAATCATTTTAATGTATATTCTAACATCTAGTCAACGGGGATTTAAATTCTAAATTTAAGTATTCGAATAATTTGCCTTGTGGTGGCACTTACTGATGAATTCCCTCCTAAGTTTCAGTAGCCGGTGTTGGTGGGGGTATTTTAATATTGAAATTTTTTCCAGTAAACATAGACAGCTCCTATCACGAAAATTCCTCGGAATACGGGCTGAACCTATCAGTTTCCAGCTAATTTCAGGATCCAGTCCTTCTTCTTTCATTTTCCAGAATGCCCGCGAAAGGGCTGTCTGGTACCTCTGACCGGGGTTCGAAAAGAAGTATCTGTGGTTATACAGTCTTTGTTTGAAAGGACCGGCGGACATACCGATATGGGTCCGGAAGTCGTTTTTTTTTTGTTAGATAGAGAAATGCGGGCTTCATAAATCACCTTGGTGGATTTGCATTTTCCCTCCACCGGGCAGGCGTCCACAGAATTACAGTTGCATTCGTTTAGAATTCCGGACCTAGATTCAGCATTGCGCAAGTTCACCAGAATACTTCTATTATGGGAACTATTAAGGCTGTCCATATTTGGGGTGCAAGAATAACTAATTTTAAGGGTGTACCTATTAAAAATCTTCCGTAGAGGGTTACTGTTATTAAAATGTTTGTCTATTAACTTGAGAAAAAACGGGAGCAAGGCGTTTGAATCGACTATAAGTATTAAGAAATCTGAAGTTGGTGATCAACCAAAACCAACTTGTAAAAATACTAATGAAGAAGACCTGCAACATCGCAAGTCGGAATTTCCAACTGTTCCCATAATTGTAGAATGTAGAAATCTCAAGTACGTTAAGTCATTTTTATCACAGGGAAGTAAGGTAAATCTTAATCTTGAACGCCATACGAAGCACACATTGAAAAACTTGATGTCTTTAAAAAGTGCTGCCTCAGTACAATCTGCGGTTACACTCTCGAAAATCAGATTTACAACAAAGGTTTTTTTCACAAAAACTGGCATTGGCATAACTCAATCTTTTTTTATTCAGTCACCGTTAAGATGGGTTGGCCATGTTGTTCGAATGTAATATATATTAGAATGCCGAAAATTCTGATGTACAACCAATTGCTTCATCGGTTTAGAAACGTTGGAAGGCCTCTGCTTCATTATAAAAACAAACTGAAGTTCAATCTCAGAGCAGCTAATATCCAAGTTGATACCTTCGAATCATCTTTTTAAGATCGAATGATGTTGGGGCCAACTTGCTATCGTGGCATTGTAAGTTTTGAACAGTATCAACTCTAACATCTTGATGTAATCCGTTTGAGAACTAAAACTCGATCTTTCATGCCAATTTCTCCATTTGTGACGACATTCAAGTGCCCAATTTGGCATTTGTTCTGCAAACATCCAAAGCTGGTTTGAAGGCTTACGCTTTTCATAAACACCTACAATCCGGGTCTGCACTGAAGGCTTCTGATTCTGATTCCGTTTTCAAATGCTCCCTGTGCAGCATGTTAAGCAAATCCAAGGTAGATCTGATGGTATACATAAGACACAAACATAAAGCTTGATACGACAGTTTTGTAATTTTCTTGAAGCATTGTGTATATTAGGTGTATGGGTAGGTTTTGAAGACTATCACAATGCGTTTAGTAAAATAAAGGAAGATAAAGAAAGTGTTGGGTAATACCTATTTATTATTCATTTATATTTCGAGATCAAAGTCTCATCTTCATGTTGTATGTACAAAGCAAACTGAACCTCCATACGTTGCAATCGACGAGAGAACCTTATCATATATATCTATATATATACATATGTGTGTGTGTGCGTGTGTGTGTGTGTGTGTGTGTGTGTGTGCGCATATGCGGCCTCATTTCAAATATGAGGGCTTAATATATTAACGTCTGAAATAATAGACCAATTTGATTAAAATGAAATCATTAATAATCTAGTTTGGCATAATCGGAGGTGATCCCAAGCGATCTGCGGCATAATCTCTTTTGGCATAATTTGAGTTAATCCCAGGTGATTTGAAGCATAATCTACTTTGAACTAATCTGGAGTGATCCTAGGCAATCTGAAGCATAATCAATTTTGATAAAGCGACGGAACGCTTTTATATCTAGCACTGATCAGTTTATTTTACATCTTAAACGCAACTGATTTGACTGCCTTTTTACATGCAGGAGCAACCACTGATATACTGTGAGTACACGGTCTATTTTGGAATAGTTTGTGTTGATCCCAGGTGATCTGTGGCGTAATCTGTTTTGGCATAATCTGAGGTGATCCCAGGTGATTTAAAGTGATCTCAGATGACCTGCAATGTTTTCTGATCTATAGGTGAGTAATCATCACAGATGAACGTCTGTTGGAACAAATGCTCCTTGTAGATATGAATTACTGAATCTTGGCATGAATCACTTTTGACCGGAGTATAATGTGGCGTTTTTTCTTTTCGTTTATCTTGACCCTCGATTGCCAATGGTTCTTAATTAGAAATTGAAATTTTCTGAGCGTGTATCAGTATAAAATTATTGTTTTATTTCATTTATTTCATTCTTAATATACTGTTCTGTTGATATTAGTCCGGTGCTAGTATGATCACCAAAGTTAAATAACGTTAAACCAGGTCAATAAATAAATAAGAGATCGCTTGGGAAAACTGTTAGCTATAAGCTTCGGGTGATATAATGCATAATGGCTCGGATTCATTATTCGAAGAGTCGAGTTCCAATTTCACTCGGGTTCGTTATATTCCCTTACGCGCAAATGTCAATCGGTCCATATGAAGCCACTTCTCGTCACAAAAACTATAAGTGAATTAGCAGGACTTCGGTTAATAAAATTATTATTAACTCTCTACGAAAATCTTACAATTTATATATTTTCCTGATTTCAAATACCACGCCAAAATGTGTATCACGTATGGCACTTAACTGACTGACTTATGTTTTATTCTACTTTTCACGTTCGGCCAAATCGTCGTTGTTCAAAATTGTGTTCAAGTCGTATCATATGACAGTCCTGCCTGTCCTTTCCTTAATAATGAGGATATCTACTTCATTCGCACGACCGTTACAACCTGCTAATACCTTATATATAATAAACTATTCCGTTTTAACCGTGTGAAAACAAGTTAATAACATATTAGAGACGCTATTTGGTTTCAGTGAGAAAAAAAGAAAAAGAAAGAAGGTAGCAAGGTTTAATGGCTATTTTACTAAAATAGAAAAATTGTCAATTGTAAATTTCTTCATTTGTACCCACTTATTAAAATAACGACTAAAAATAACGATATTTATGATTGTTATTCAAAAAAAATTTAAAGTTGTTAAGCTCAAATATTTAATGCGATAGGAAAGCTTATAAGCATATTCTGTTCTCATATAACTCGCCATTAGATAATTCAATCCTTAACATAAAAATTAAGATTCATCAGAATATTAAAACTATAAAGACTATTTTTACTACTCATTATTTCCTGACTTTTGTGGCTTTTGGTAAATTTCGTCTTTTCGCTATTTCTCTTCTTCTCTACCTAATGAGCTTGTGTAAATGATTGACAGAATTGCCAATCATTTAGACAAGCTCATTGCATAGCTTTTACGATTCTTTCTTCTGTCCACATTTGCTTCTAATCTACCTTGTCACTATCAACATTTCTAAGTCATTATTAAGAGCCCTAAACATATTTAATGTCACATTCTGAAGTTAAGTAAAGTGATATTTTTTAACTTTATTTTCTCTAAAATACCGTCTTTGCTAAAAAGTTCAATAAATGGGATTCTCAGCATCCTTCTGTTGAGCTACCTTTAGGTTATTTCATGTCTTTTCATCATCTGTGATGAGAATGTCCACTGTTCACTCCTATACAAGTGGACATATTTCGTAACAGTTAAGTAATTTTTTCTATCAAAATTTCATGTTTCGTCATACTTTGCTTAGCTTTTGGAAGGTCTCTTTCGCTATCTCAGTTTACCTTTGGATTTTGATGTTGCACTTTCTGTTAAAACACTCGATATTTCATTTCTTGTAGCTGATTTTGCCATCGCCGATTTGTAATTCGCGTAAAGGGCGACTCTTCATTTTGCTGACAACCATACATTCTGTCTGCTTACAATTAATGCTTAGTCCTTTCCTCTCGCTTTCTTTCCCTTCTGTAGGAGTTCCTTTACTTCTTTTTCTGTGCCTGCTATAAATATTGTGATCTTTAAATCGAATATTGTTGAGATTGCGACTGCTAATAATTAATCCTGGCAAGAATTCTAATTCTCTGAGTATCACCTCCCTACAAGGCCGGTGAGAAAAGACATCTTATGTTTACACTCAGTTTATTTTTCTATTTTTGTATATTTTTTTAATCATTTCATCCAATGGAAGACGGTAATGCTAATAATATGCAGAGGATTACAGTGAGTGAAGGTGATAGAGAATGCTGAGAATATAGAGGTTGAGGAAAGAAAAAATATGAACAGGTTTCAAGAGGACAGAAGATGGCGATTGACGTTACATCTAAATTTTTGAAGATTGTAGTGGTCAAGGATGCAAGAAATTGGAAGGGAGTTCCACAAGTGGGAATGTGAGAAAATCAACTGCTGCAGTTATCCCGCAGTAGGTTGCCATTATTTTCTGCGGTAGACTGCTTTCTAGCCAAGGCTATAGAACCTAATCTGTTCTGTTATTTAACCCAGAAGACAGAGAAGGATTAATACCTCTCCCAAAGGTTAGTACCAAGCTTAAAAGCAATAGGGGAAAATATCGTCATTGAAGTTGCCATGAAAATATTTGTGGAAAAATCAGAGGGAAGCCACGTCACGTTGGTGAAGTCGAGATACCAAGTCATGATCGATTTTTTTATCATTTCACTCCAAGCAAGGAGGGACCTCCACTAGTAGGCAGGGCTGTGCAGTGAGAGAAAAGACAAGGTACATTGGGTAAGAAGGAAGGATAAAAGATGATCTCGATTCAAAATGATAAAAGATGGCAATTGACGTTGCATTTAAATATTTTGAGACTGTAGCTAGCAGGAAAACAAGTAAATGGAAGGGAGTTCCACAAGCGAGATGTGAGATAAAAGAAACGGTATAAGTAGAAGTGGTGGTTACATTTAACTATTTCAACGGTAAAAGGGAGAAACCTAGATGCCAGTCTACTAGCATGCTTAAATTCAAGTTGACAAAGCTCCAAAAGAGAAAAATCACATCAGAGCATGTGCCAAAAATATTTGTAGAAACGAGAGAAGGAAGTTACGTCACGTCGGTGAGAAAGTGACTGAAGTCAAGATACCGAGTCAGAACCGATTACATTGCAGGTCCTTCTTTGGATTTTGTCGGGAACCCCGAGAACAGTATTTAATGCACGAACAAATAGAACAATTATAAACTTGCAAATCTGATTCTGACGAGAAAACTTTCTGACCCAACACAAAGACACAACCTTCTTAGCAGTAGATGCAGCTATGAACATCGAAATAAAAAGAGGGAATACCTGACCAGATATGGCAACAGTATTCAATGCACGGAGTCATGATAGATTTATAAATGTACAAGATAGATTCTGACGAGAAAACTTTCTGACCCAACACAAAGACACAAACTTCTTAGCAGTAGATGCAGCTATGAACATCGAAATGAAAAGAAGGAATACCTGACCAGATATGGTAACAGTATTCAATGCACGGAGTCATGATAGATTTATAAATGTACAAGATAGATTCTGACGAGAAAACTTTCTGACCCAACACAAAGACACAAACTTCTTAGCAGTAGATGCAGCTACAGATCCGATATTTTCGTTCCACTTCAGATTACATTACAAGATCCTTCATTGTAGATTTACTGAATTCATTTTCTATCCGCATGCTTGAGGGTTTCTACAAATAGATGTATTGGATTATTCTAATATCCTTCCTAAATATGGTTCATAAGTTCATCAGTTCTTTAAGAGGTACTTTATGGAAGGCTATAATATAATTTATAAGACATCGAGATACATCCTTTTGTATAGAGACAATGGTATAAACTAGCAATAAAATAAGAATACGCATCATTAAGGTATTTTCAGTCCCACATAGTAAACAACTTTGCGCTAAATAGTCTTTAAAAATCATTGATTTATGAAAAATTTGGGGAAAATATCGAAATATTATGGAAAAATCTTTTGCCAGAATTCAACTCTCAAACAAACGTCTTCACACACTGGATAGAAATCATTCCAATATGAAATTTGTGGATATAAGTTTTCTCAGAATTCAAATCTCAAACGACAAATGTTAGCACACACTGGAGAGAGACCATTCTATTGTGAAATTTGTGGATATAAGTTTTCCCAGAAATCAAATCTCAAACGACACATATTAACATACATTCCAGTGTGAAATCTTTTGATATATATCTTCCCAAAAGGTACATTTCAAATATAACATGTATACAAACACAGGAGGAAATACTAGTGATACAAATTTAATATATCCGTATAAAACAATCCTCGGTTGTATAGCTATGAATTCTGCAATACCAGGAAATACCTGGAACTATTCTAGATCTAAGCACCGATTTCTTCATTTACAATTCATTAAATCTATCTCATTGTTAATATCTTATTAAAAATGACGTTTTGGCAAAGGATCAAGTCCCTCAAAAACTAACAAACAGCACCATTCCTATATACTCCTACCAAAGATTTTATTGTTTCAAAAAGCTGTTTTTGAAATTTTAATAAAATAATGTGATTTTTTTCTGATAATCCAATCCAAATAACATAATTGGACTACATAGACTAATTGGAGTAAATAGACTAAACTATCGCCCGGTTCACACTCCACCCACGTCTATTGAACAGGTGAAGAGGCTCATCCCTTGTTCCTTGTTTAGGATGTGGTTTCCGCCTTTCTCTTTTCCAATCTTTTCACTCTTTTCTTTTTTTTTTTCAATTGGAGTAGATAGACTAAACTATCGCCCGGTTCACACTCCACCCACGTCTAGTGAACAGGTGAAGAGGCTCATCCCTTGTTCCTTGTTTAGGATGTGGTTTCCGGCTTTCTTTTTTCCAATCTTTTCACTCTTTCTTTTTTTTTTCAATTGGAGTAGATAGACTAAACTATCGCCCGGTTCACACTCCACCCACGTCTATTGAACAGGTGAAGAGGCTTCTCCTTTGTTCCTTGTTTAGGATGTGGTCTCCGGCTTTCTCTTTTCCAATCTTTTCACTCCTACGTAGCCCCCTGTACTTCAGTGGCGTTACCACCTTCCTCGGGGTGATATGATTAAAAAAAAATAAAATAAAATAAAGTTATTCTTTTTCTTCCTTATAAGACATAGGTGATCTGGACCTCAACATAACCCTCTTCCTTGTTGCTTTTAATACTTTTTCTTTTGATATCTCTCCCAAACCTTGCTCTACCATCCACTTGCTCAAGCCCATCAAGTGCGCATTGTGTTGCTTTCTCTGTCTCGCTTTCCTTCTTCCCGTCCAGTGAGTATTAGATTCTCCAAGCCATCCTTCCTCATTACTTATCCCAGAAAATTCAGCAGCTTCTCTCCGATGTTCAGTCAAAGTTTCTTCTTCAAAACTGTAACATTACTCAAATGTTCGATAGGCGGTATCCTCAGTATCCTTCTGTAGCCCCACAGTCCTGTTGCTTCAAGTCTATCCTTCATGTTTGAAAGGGTTGTCCGGCATTTCCTGCCATATAAGAGGACAAATATCACATAACATCCCAGTACCCTTTTCTTTATTTACAACAATCTACCTGTCTCTCAATAGTTAGTTAAGTGCCATACGTGATACACGCTTTGGCGATCATGTCTCGAAAGAAACATGACTGACTGGGCAGAAGATTATCCCGCAATAGGTTGCCATTGCTTTCTGCGTTAGACTAGTTGCCAACCAAGGCTATAGAACCCAATCTGTACTGCTATTTAACCCATAACTGGAAGGAAGAGAATGATTAATACCTTTCCCAAGGGTATTTGCGCATAAATGAATACAATGGATTCAACTGGAATTCGAACTCGGCTCCCCGGTTTCTCGTTCCGAGCCGATATTCACTGTACCACAACACACAATAGTCTGCCTAATTTTTGAATTGTATCCTAAGCCATGGTAAGGCGCCTTCCGATCTCAGTGTAGATTCTTATTGCAAATAATAATTCATCCCAAATAAAAGTTACTTATCGCTTAGACGTGGCACAAGACCGAAAGTATGGGACACCCAGTAAAAATTGAACTCACTACTCAATCGTAGTGATTCTAGCGAGACACTCTTGCTAATCAGTAAAACACGTCGAAGTACCCAATCTAAAATTAAAAGAATATTTGTTTTAAAAATGATTCTCTCAAAATATTTCAGTGAATTTTTTGGTGAGCAAAAATGAAAGAAATGTGAAATTGCATTTTTCATAATTTATAGATGCAGTTACTGATATTTATGTATTTAAATTTTCTTGTTTCATACATTTTTATACATTTTACACATTTTTATAAATTTATGAATAAACAATTTATTTTCATAATAATTTCTTTATAGTATGATAAATGCTTAATGTTCTATTAAACTTTGTGCGTATATTTTAATCGTCTTGTGTACAGAAACTTATTCTTACAGGAAGCTATTAGACTATTTTTATAATCTTGTGAATAGAGAATTGTCTATAATTCACAAATTAAATTCTAACAAATTTCTTTTATAATCTAGTATAAATAAACAATTGAGTAAAAAACGATGTTCAGCATATTTGTTGCCAGTTCTTGAGAAATCTCAACACTTTCCTATGTTTTTGTTTTATCAAAATTCTAAAAAATATATTAAAAACCATAAAAATTAGAGTAAATGATATTAAAAAAAGTTCAAAACAAAACTCTCAAATTCAAAGATAAAACAAAAAGATAATTTTCATATTTATATATTTAATTCTTCTATTTGATATATTCTCTTAGCACGTAGGCGATCATCACTCTCCACACCTTCCTCTCCATTGTAGCTCTTAATATTTTTTTCTTTTTTCTTCTCTCTCCTAAACCTTTCTCTCCCATCCATTTACTCAAGCTCTCTAGATAGATTATGCGTTGATTTTGTGCCTCTTGCCTGGGAGTACCAAATTTTCCAAGCCCTCTTTCCTGATTATGTGCCCTAGAAATTTCACTTGTATCTTACTGATGTTAAGTATAAGTTGGTTCCATTTCACTAAATCATTTTTGTTGCTCACATTTTCAGTAAATGTATTTACCTCTTCCCCAACTATGAAGTGGATGCGACACAAGGTCAAGTTTTAATGTGGAGAGGCCGAACGTATAAGAGCGGACAAGGCACAAAAATTGCCCAGTCCCCGCAACCGCTGGTCGCGCTGGCCCGATCCACCCCTCTTGTGAGCCGGCCCGGGACACTGTCCCCGGGACCGGGCATCTCACAGTATTATTTTTCTCAATTGCATGCCTGTCCTCGGACAGAGATACAACTGAGCCGGACTCGGTCTTCGAGGACAGAGAAGCAACTGAGAAATGATTTGGATACCCATATACCACAAAAAGTGACAGGTAAGGATATTTACCTTACTCTCCCACTGGAACAATATGTGACACAAGGGATTTTTTTAGGTGGGGGCCTGACTGCGTACAGAGCGGCACAGGGACAAAAATTCTCCAGTCCCCTCAACCGCCAGTTGAGCTGGCCTCGTTGACGAGTACCTGGTTCACCCCTCTACTGCAATGAGGTGGAGCGGCCGCGGGACACTGTTCCCCGGGACCTGGCATCTTTAAGATGATTTGAGTCCCACCCGACACAAAACTGTGCCAAGTAAGTATACCTGTTCAGTAAATAAACAATTAAATAAATAGTGTTGCTAAAGTAAAAAAAGTATAAATTAAGTTTCATTGATTGGGCTTTCACTGACTCAGCCAAAATTTATATATGTGCTGCATCGGTGGTCTCCGACTTGACTAGAATCGTGATTGTGACATTGATATATAAAAGAAATCATTAAATACATTTTTGTAATAAATAAAACTAAATCAGCTAAAAGAAATTCTGACCAAGATTGAATATACCTGGGTGTATGTATAATTGTATCGCTATTTAAACGTGTAGACGCATGTGCGGGAGGTTAATGTGTGCATACGTTCTATGTATGTATATATGTGCTTGTCTCCTGAAAGGTTGCTCTGTTCTTGTATGTCTTTGAGAAGGTGAAGAATTGAAGAAAGAACAACAACAAAAAATAAGATGAAATTTGAACTGACAGACGTTTACACTTAATTTTTAATCGTGTTCATTTTTCCACTGGAATTTATAAGCAGAAGTTAAAACATGAGAAGAGTTATTTTCGAATGTTTTGTTCATAGCGAAAAGGGAATAAGAGTTGATGTTTTTGCATGAATACTATCAGCAAATAGGCAGAAATATTCTAGAATAGGCGAATTGCAGTATTCCAACGTATAATGATTTAGATAGATAGATAGATAGATAGATAGATAGATAGATAGATAGATAGATAGATAGATCTGTCCTGGCCCATTTCTCAAAATCTAACCAAATTAGCACCAGAATTTATTTTGGTTGTCTTTCTAGGACCGATCTAGAACACCAGCCTCGAGATTGATATGAAGAAACTTTTGTACACAGATAGTAACAACAGTTGATAATGCTGAAATATTCTCACCCAGAACAAAAAGTGCTTTCAAAATGATTACTGATTCTAGTCCATTTGGTTATAATTCGGGTAATGTGTGTGTGCGTGCGAGAGAGAGAGAGAGACAGAGAGAAAGAGAGAGAAGTCAGGGAGAGAAAAGGATAGAGAGAGAAAAAGAGAGAAAGATAAACGTGAGTAAAGAAACAAATTGACAATAAATAAACAAAATAAAACGCGACATCACCATCTGGAGAAATTAAGAAAAAGCAATAGCTACAAAAAACGCAGCTAAAACCACTAGTACTCAAAACTACTGAGCAGTGCAACAATCTGGAAAAATCAAAGAGGCAATTCCTTTACGGTAAAGTCCTTGTACTTATTTGGTTTGTGATTACACGCACGCACACACACACACACACACACACACACACACACACACACACATATATATATACATACACACACATATATATATATACACGCACGCACACACACACACACACACACACACACACACACACACACACACACACACATATATATATATACATACACACACATATATATATATACACGCACGCACACACACACACACACACACACACACACACACATATATATATATATTAGTTATCCGCAGAATAGATCTGTGTCGCTGCATCACAGCTCATCAGTACGGTTAGACTTCGATTGCTTTTTAACCCAGTATTGAAACCTGACCGAATTGAATTGGCGTCAGTCGGAGATTTTAAATCTGAGCTATCTGCGCTCGGTAGAAGGAGGCAGACTTTTTAGAGTGTATTGTGTAAAGAAGTTGTCAATTTAACTTTCTTAAAAGAAACCCAGACCCGATGAGTGAGCGCAACATAACGGCGTCCTCACGACACTTCCATGTTGGCATGAAACTGCTCAGTTAAAGGTGACAAATCTTTTGAATTAAAACTATTAACGCTCTATCTGATATTAAGCACTTTACGATAAAAAAAACAAACTTACTTGCCAAAATACCTTTCATTTGTAAAACTATTGAAAAAACAACAACCTTGGCGTGAAACAGTATCATAACTCAGCAGTATATATATATAGATTCAAAATCATTTGTTTCTGGTGAAAGGCCGAGACCGGTCTGATAATAGAAATAAATAAATATGTCAAAAAAATGCATTTTTAAACTTACAACCTTTTAGTAGTTTTTCCTATATATATATATATATATATATATATATATATATATATATATATATAAATTAATGTCTTAGATACCTACGAACGCATGAACATTTCAATTAAAATATTTATTAGTCTATAGCTTTCTGTATATGCAATATGCAAGGTTAATATAAATTTTTTAAAAATTATGAACACGTATATCTGATACTCAATGCCATGCACAACTTCAATATCTTAATGATAGTTTCTAATGTTGTACTCTACCTAGTGCGTCATCCCCTAAGTTTTCTAGAGGTTGATGGTAAAACTGAAGTTACGGCAAGCCTAGCTGGAGCGATTTTTGAGCTGCCTAAGCTTATAATCCAAGTGGATAGTAAGCGGCTGCCTCGTTTGCAAAAAGGATTTCTTTTTTTGATAAACTGAAAAATCCATATAACTCTCCAGGGCAAGATAAAACATCTAGTTCCGAATGCGAATTTTTAACGTAGAGGACCCACAAATATATGGGATCAGAGTTTAAAAACAGTTCAGGTTTTTTTTATTTATTTATTTTTTTTTTTATAATGACATCTCCATATTTACTTATTTCAGACCAGCACTTCATACACACATACTTTGTCTATCACGGATAAGTACCAGCTAAAATAAGTAACCTCTTTGTCGGAAAAACAACATTGATTGTCACTTTTTTCTATTTGACATGTCCCTTCAGGACGTAGATGATTATAGCTCTTCAAAATTTCCTGTCTTTTGAACATATAAATAATTTATTTTCTTTTTATTATTTCTTCTAAAACTTATTTCAACATCGATATAGTCCGGCTTGCTACGTTATGTTCTATTTTCTGTGTCTTTCTGGCCTTCAGTCTGTCTTGGGAGTGTAAGATTTGCCAAACTTTCTTATTATGTGCCCTTGATATTTCGACTGTCTCTAATATGAAGTCTAATTTTGGTTCTAGTTTTCAATTTTCCTAAACTTAATCATCTTTGCTCACATGTTCAGTTGATAGCATCCTCAGCATCCTTCTGTAAAACCAAATTTCTGCCTCCTCATGTTTTCTTTTCATCCGTGAGGAGAATGTCCAGCATTCACTGCCATGTAGGAGAATCGATATTACGTAATAGTTTAGTTCCGCCAACTACAAAAAGTCTTTAACAAAAAGAAAAGACGTTATCTAAAAAATTTTTTAAAAATCAACCACTGAGAAAATAAATTATGAACACTGCCGGAATGTACTCTCCGTGATCAATTCTTTTTTGTTTTCAGTGTGTCACTTGCATGTAATTGCTGTATTGCTGAGGAAGCATTATTTTCATTATATAATGAAATAATACTCCTAAAATTGCAAAGTGTTCATATAGTAATTAGAGAAATTTATATGCAGACACATATGTGAAAACCTCATAATAGTAAAGACTTATCAAAATTATCACATTAGTATATATTAAATAAGATTCTAATCTCTATCATAATAAGAGACGCGTCCGTCCGTCCGTCCGTTGTCCGTCCATCACAATTTCATATATACTATATAAAGAGCCGCGTCCGTCCGCTACAAATTTCATATACTAATCTATACTATAAGAGCTTCGTTAATCCGTCACAATTGTATATCTTATACTACAATAAGAACCGTGTCCGTTCGTCACACGATTCTATCAGTAATAAAATAAGCAGTATTTTCTTTACTAACAAGATGTACAGTATTTTTTTCAGTAACGATTTAATCTAAACAAAAACTTAATGTAAAACTAAAATCTGATAAGTTTATTAATAGGTAGAATATCTTCAGGGCTGAGTGTTTATGTTTTGTGCCTATGGGTCAAGGGGATTACCTATGGACATAATGCAGAGATTCGTCTTTTTCTGTAATCGTTAATCAATAAACTTATCTCGTCATAGAATTATTAAATACTAGTAATTAAAAAAATATGTTTGAAGACTCGCTTGATTAAATAGTAATGATTTAACAATTTTTTATCTTTTCACCCCAAAGAAGGCGACAATACCACTAGAACACAGAAGTTTACAGGTGTGAAAGTGAAAGTGAAAGCGAAAACCGAGAATCAAGAGAAAATGACAAGAAATTGAACAGGGTTCAAGAAGACAGAAGATAGTGATTAACGTTGCATTTAATATTTTGAAAATTGTAGTTATCAAAGAAGCAAGATTTCGGAGGGGAGTTGCACAAGCGAGGAGTACAATAAAATAATTGTTAGAAAAGAAGTGTCAGTTTCATCTAGCTAGTTCAACAAGAAAACGGTGAGACCTAAGTGCCAATCGAGTAGCACATTTAAATTCATGTGTACGTGGAGCTTAGGCACCTCCACGTAAACAAGCTTGGTTCGAAAAAACAATTATGATTGGGTAGTTAGTCTGATACTCACCCGGGATTTCATATTTTCGGCCTTGTACCACATCTAGGCTACGCTTAGAAAAACACTATTAGGAAAAAAAATCTTAGAGCAGTTGCCATAAAAGTATTTTTAGAAAATGTAGAAGGAAGCCATGTCAAGTCGGTGAGAATGTGACTGAAGTCAAGATGCCTGGTCAGAATCGATTACAATACAGATCCTTCTTTGGATTTTGTCAGGAATCTCGAAATGTGAAGCAGGATCACTAAACCAGATATAGCAACAGTTTTCAATGAGCGGATCAGTGGTACATTTATAAATGTGCAAGATGGAATCTGAAAGATTCTGCCTCGACTAAGTGAAACAACTTTCTTTGCAGTAGACATAGTAATTGTTTCAATATCGTTGCTCATCTTTATATAGGTAGAAAACGTGGGACCAGGAGTATTAGTATACTATTATTAATATTCTAATTTTAGTATCATTAAGTATTTTTGAAAATACTCTGTATGCGTCCAATAATAATGTCATAGATCGATAAATGCCAATGCCCTTATTAACTCCTTTTTAAAAGTAATTTATTTGATGAAGCTTTAATTAATATGTTTAATGTATAAAAGTTTTAATAAACTTATTTGAGGTAACTATTTTGATGTACGGAAATTTTCGTGTATGTTTCTTTAGAATATACAATAGATAAAAAGTCATCGAATTTTGTCCATGAATCTATCAAAACGTCCGTTACTATGCCATCTTTGCTTGATTTTTTACATTTACCAGCGGAAATATTATTTCATCTCTTACAACCGCTGACACATATCAGTTTGTTTCTTTTTGGAGTATGTGTTTCATTTTTGAATTATACATTTTCGCGTTGTCTTAGTCTTCCTTGTTTCCCTGTTTTAGTCTTCTAATGCAGACTATAATAATAGACTGTTCATCTATTATTATATAGATCCGGCATGTAGCAGACGCTTAAGTTACCTCATATATTTTAAAATTTCCATGAGCATCTTTTTCCTTTGTTTTTATTCTTTTCTTGGTTTTTCTCATTTACTTTTTCTGTCAATATTTTGTTTCTTTTCCATCAGTTCACGTGTTGAATTTGTATAGCTCTCTGTATTATTGCTTTCTCCCTTTGTGTGCGCCACTTTCGCAGCTGCTTCCTTAATTATCATTGTCGGCTTGCTTTTCATGTCTTCCATGTTATTCTGAGATTGCAAGCTATGTGAAGTAACGAATGAACGCGATGTATTTATCAAAAGACTTTCCGTGTATATTTTGTATTCTTTGGTTTAATATTGATGTCAGGTGAGGCAGAAAATCTCTGCTTGCTCTGCTGGACATAAGCAATTAAATTGTTCCTATTACAGGTGAAACTATGTACAATGAAATGAAGAAGTGACTAAAAAATGTATCTATTCAAGAAAGATTAAATACATAAAAAATAACTTCTTTACATCCTTAGCTGTTATCTCTGCTCTCACCTATATACACTACCGGCCATAATTATTAGGCAAGCCAAGTGTTTAAAAAAATGATGCATTTCATACTGTTTTTTGGTATTTATTGCCAACTGAATAATTGTAAATGAAAATAGAATGGTTCTTTTGTTAATATTTCACAATAACATGTGCATCAAATTAATTTATAAATATTTAATAATTATCTATATTGTACTTTCATCAATGAAAGAATAAATAAAATTTAGTGTGATTTGGACGAGTTCATCTTTGCTTCCTTGCCTTGTAAAATTTTGCAAAGTAATAATAGAGCTAGAAGAAATGATAGGAGCTGGATGGGATATAGTGATAGGTAGACTAACGTTGCATTTAAACTTTTGAATTATTTGAGTTATTACTGAAGCAAGTATACGGAAGGGTGTTCAAGAGGTTAGTGAGAAAAAAGAAACTGATAGCGTAGAGAACCATTATATTTTCATTTGGTAAAAATACAAAAATAGTATGAAATATATCATTTAAAAAAAAAAAGTTTGCCTAATAATTATGGCCGGTAGTGTACATGTATTGTACAGATCCGTGCTGCTGGGCGAATTGTGCAGCTTTCCGAGAATGATTACGTTACATGCCGAAACATCACGAAATTAAAAGCGAGAATATTTTTGTTCGTATTCAGTAAACTTGTTACAGTTTCAATAATTCAAGAAAAAAATTGTCGAGATAATATTCTAAGAAAACAAAAAGGCTACCCTCGTTAGCTTCGTAAAAGGAAAAATAGTGCACACCGGTGAGTTAGTATGTTCAAGATACCTTTCGAGAGCTAAGACATAAAATATCAACATGTTTTTATCGCTATTCTTAGAGAAAATGTTCTGACAATCTGCAGTTCTCTAGAACTGCAAGTTCAGACCTTTAGAGCTAACACCGACCAAGTAATATAATATGGCATACAATCGTCACCCCTTGGTATTCCAGTAGTAATAACAAGTTCCATTCTGGCATTTTCTACCCAAGAGGCACGAATGTATCAGAAGGCGTGATCTGACACTACAAAATTAACCTCCTGTAATCTAAGGTCAAACATAATCTCATTTACATATTCTCATAATGTGTAATTACCCCTTGAGCTTGCTTCCATACGACAACCTCGTTTAACCCTTAAGTAACTCTTGCATTGTGCATTGGGTATACATTAGCATATATACTCAAATTTAGTTTCGAATTTTTAAACGCAAAATATTCAGATCTTTCTTTTCTTTGATTATTTTATAATCATTTCAACACAAGCAAAGCAGGACCACCACTGGTGCGCTGAGGGTTACATAGAAAGAATAAACAGGGTACACCGGATGCCACAAAAATGTTAAGTGGATGGTATTTAGAGAGGTAGATTGACCTTGCATTTAAATTTTTGAAGATTGCTGCTATTAAGGAAGCAAGTATATGGAAGGGAGTTAGTTCGAAAAGAGAAACTGATAGGTTACGGGGGTTACATTTGACAATTTTGATGGTAAAAAGTGGGAACCTTGATGTCAATCTAGTATCACGATTTTTGTAAAATATAGAAATCGAAACCTTCTAACGAAGATAAGCGCAATGGTAAATTATTCACACATTTTCCCTAAACTAAAAAACTTATTTCATTGTGGGTATCTTCGGTGGGAAGAACAGGCTGATTTGGGGTCCTGAAGGTGAATAGGTGCACTACTTCGTTACTTTCTAGCAACGGCCTCAACAGCATTGATTTGGGGTCCTGAAGGTGAATAGGTGCCCTACTTCGTTACTTTCTAGCAACGGCCTCAACAGCATTGATTTGGGGTCCTGAAGGTGAATAGGTGCCCTACTTCGTTACTTTCTAAGCAACGGCCTCAACAGCATTAATACAAAATATTTGGACTTTATAGTCAACAACAAATTTTACAATTTTTTTTTCTGCGACCCACAGAAAGAGCCATATTTTGCATAGAGACCAATTATATCAACGTATAACAAATCAATGACAAACTGTGTTCACGGGGTTCATTTATTTAGAATTGTCTATTTATATGTATATTTCTTATGATCCGCACATTTATCAAATTGTATTATCCACTTGTACTGCTGCCATTTATGGTCAGGTGCCCCTGCCGTTCTCTTCAGTGTTCTTGACCAGCTCCAAAGGAGAGTCTGTAATGTGATAGGTACCGATCTGGCGACTCGACTGCAGCCACTTTCCCATCGTCGAAATGTGGCCTCCCTCTGTCTCTTCTATAAATACTTTCATGGCTTCTGCTCGGATGAGGTTAAGTCACTGATGCCTCCTCAACAGGTGTTTACCCGTGCAACCAGACTGGCAACTGGGTCCCACCCATTCACAGTCAGGTTAGCCAAATGCAGACGACAATTCTACTCCTGCAGCTTCCTCTCTCGCACTTCCCGCCTGTGGAACTCACTCCCGTATTCTTGCTTTCCTGATGGTTACGACCTCCAGAAATTTAAATGCAAAGTTAATACTCATCTACTAACCACTGGCCTCTAGCTCTCTCCCCTCCCCTGTATAATCTTCACTTTCTCTCCGCCCATGTATCTGTCATTGCACCTTGCTTTCTCAGCTTTCTATTGTTCCTTTCTAACTAGCTTGTACTCCTCACTCTTTTCTAATTAATCTTTTTACATTTATGTAACCCCCTGCACATCAGTGGCGTTTCTGCCTTGCTCGGGGTGAAATGATTAAAAAAAAAATGAATATATGTATTATCTGTTTCCAAGTATCTAATTGTATTATCTAATTTTCTGAATATGAAATTATTACATTTAGAAAAGCAAATTTAAAGAAAATTCTGACTTAAAAACAGTACAAATTATATTTGAAAAAATATTATTCAATGAGAAGGATGAGCCTATTTGTTTATCAGCTGATTCCATTTGTGAACACAGAAATACAATGCTACACGCATATCAGGTGCAGTGTTGAGTGTTTCAGAACTTTGTCTTAAATTGAGTTAATTTGGAATATCCCATTTCACACAAGTAGTTGAAAAAGTAACACCTTTGTAAGTAAATTTTGGTGTGAGGTTACTTTACACTAGTGAACTGACGTCACTCAATTGGCAATCAGTTTGATGAACAAGATACATAAACTCAATGAGAACAGACTATACATACTAAAGAATTAAATATAATAACTGCTTCCTTGATGAAAAACTAGCGCTGATTTATGATTGCTATGCAACATTTACAGTTTGCTCTCAATTGCGTATTTTTGTTTTCTTTCTTTTTCGTCGTGACCCATTTTATTTATCTCAAGATCCACTGAAGTGTTTTGACTCACAAGTTGAAAAACCCTGAGCTAAACAACTTTACCCACGAGACTTACAGGTGTTAACACGAAAATGTTCTAATCATAGAGGAACATCTTATCTGGTTAAAAAGTAGTATTCCTTAAACAAATGAATTATGTTTTTTCTAATACAGACATATTGAGTGATTTTAGCTTATCGAAGCGCACACTGCTTCCCTGATGCAGTGTCTTTCGGCACCTCACCATAGTTACTGCATACAGATAAAGTAACGTCAGCGATTATCATTGAGAAATTTATTAACACGTTGGTTAGGAAACCCGTCTGACAGACCAAATTACAAATGCAGTAATTTTGAGCAACACATGATGCTTCACATGTTGAAGACATTTTGTCAGTAAAAGGATATCTGTGGTTGTTGTTGACACTCGCTCACACCCGGGCAACGGGCTCGTCATTCTCGATCCCTATTTCATTTCAATCTCTATTCCCTTTCTCTCCCTCTTCCAATTCGCTCCCTATTCCATTTCTCTCCCTCTTCCAATTCGCTCCCTATTCCATTTCTCTCCTTCTTCCAATTCGCTCCCTATTCCATTTCTCTCCCTCTTCCAATTCGCTCCCTATTCCATTTCTCTCCCTCTTCCAATTCTGCCCTCCCTATTCCATTTTTCTCCCTACTTTCTCCCTTTTCCTATTCATTTCTCTCCCTATTTCATTTCTCTCCCTATTCCCTTTCTTTCTCTATTCCAATTCTTTCCCTATTCCATTTCTCTCCCTGTTCCATTTCTCCACAATTCCTTCCTTTTCCTATTCCAATTTCCCTATTCTAATTCTCTCCCTATACCCTTTCTTGCCTATTACATTTCTCTCCCTACTTAATTTCTCTCCCTACTCCATTTCTCTCCCTATTCCATTTTTCTTCCTATTTTCTTCCTTTTCCTATTCCACTTCTCCCTATTCTATTTCTCTCCCTATTCCCTTTCTTTCTCTAATCCATTTCTCTCCCTATTTCGTTTCTCTCCCTATTCCATTTCTCTCCCTATTTCATTTTTCTCCCTAATTTCTTCCATTTCTTATTCCATTTGTCCCAATTCCCTTTCTCCCTCTATTCCCTTTCTCTCCTTGTTCCATGTTTTCCCTATTTTCTTATTTTTTCTATTCTATTTTACCTTATTCCATTTCTCTCCCTATTCTTTTTCTTTCCCTATTCCATTTCTCTACCAATTTCCTTTCGTTCCGTATTACATTTCTCTCCCTATTTTCTTCTTTTTCCTATTCGATTTTTTCCTATTCCATTTCTTACCCTATTCACTTTCTCTCCTTATTCCATTTCTCTCCCTATTCCATTTTTCTCCCAATTCCATTTCTCTCCCTAATTTCTTTCTTTTCCTATTCCATTTTCCCTATTCCATTTCTCCACCTAATCCATTACTCATTTCTTCCATTTCTCTCCCTATTCCATTTCTCTTCCTATTCTATTTTTCTCCCTATTTTCTTCCTTTTTAATGCCATTTCTCACTATTCCATTTTTCTCTCTGTTTCTTTTCTTTCCCTATTCCATTTCTCTCCTATTTCCTTTCTCTCCCTATTTTCTTTCTCTCCCTATTCCATTTTTCTCCCTAATTTCTTCCTTTTCTTTTTCCATTTTTCCCAATTCCATTTCTCTCACTATTCTTTTTCTTTCCCTCTTTCATTTCTCTCCTATTTCCTTTCTCTCCCTATTCCATTTCTCTCCCTATTCCATTTCTCTCCTATCCCATTTCTCTCCCTATTCCATTTTCTCCCTATTTTCTTTCTTTTCCTATTCCATTTCTCCCTATTACATTTCTCTATTTATTCCCTTTATTTCCCTATTCTATTTCTCTCCCTAATTCCTTTCTCTCCCTATTCTATTTCTCTCTCCATTTCATTTTTCACACTATTTTCTCCACTTTCCTATTCCATTTTTCCCTATTCTATTTTTTTCACATTTCCTTTCTTTTCTTAATCCATTTTTCTCCCCAATTTCTTCCTTTTCCTATTCCATTTTCCTTATTCCATTTCTCTCCCTATTCCCATTTTTCCCTATTCCATTTCTTTCCCTATTTCTTTTCTCTCCTTATTCCAGTTCTCTCCCTATTCCATGCCTCTCCCTATTCCATTTTTCTTCCTATTTTTCCTATTCACTTTCCTATTTCATTTTTCGCTATTTCATTTTTCTCTCTATTCCCTTTCTTTCCCTATTGCCTTTCACTTCCTATTCCATTTCTCTCCCTATTCCATTTTTCTCCATTCCATTTCTCTCCATATTCCCTTTCTTACCTATTCCATTTCTTTCCCTATTTATTTTCTCTCCCTATTCCATTTCTCTCTCTATTCTATTATTTCTTCCTATTTTCATTCTTTTCCTATTCCCTTTATTTCCCTATTCTATTTCTCTCCCTATTTCTTTTCTCTCCAAATTCTATTTCTCTCTATATTCCAATTTTCTCCCTATTTTCTTTCTTTTTCTTATTTCATTTTTCCCCATTCCATTTCTCTCTCTATTCTTTTTCTTTCCCTATTCCATATCTCTCCCTATTTCCTTTCTCTCGCTATTCCATTTTTCTCCCTATTTTCTTCTTTTCTTATTACATTTTCCTTATTCCATTTTTTCCCTATTCTGTTTTTTTCCTATTCCATTTTTCTCTCTATATTTTTCCTTTTCCATTTTTCATTATGCCATTTCTCTCCCTATTTACTTTCTCTCCCTATTCCATTTTTCTCCCTATCTCCTTTCTCTCCCTATTCCATTTTTCCTTTTTCCATTTTTATCCCTATTTTCTTTCTTTTCCTATTCCATTTTCCCTATGCCATTTCTCCCCCTATTTCCTTTCTCTACATTTTCTAGTTTAATCTCTATTTTCTTTCTTTTCCTAATCCAATTTTTCCCAATTACATTTCTTTCCGTATTCCCTTTCTTTCCCTATTCCATTTCCCTCCCTATTCCATTTTCCCCCTATTTTCTTTCCTTTCCTATTCCATTTTTCCCTATTCGATTTCTCTCCCTATTCGATTTCTTTCCCTATTCATTTTCGGTCTTTTTTTTTCCTCTCCCTATTCTATTTCTCTCTCTTTCCCTATTTTATTTCTCTCCCTAGTCCACTTCTTTCCGCTGGAAAGGTGGTTGTGAATCAAAGAGAACTTGACGAGGCCATACACGGGAGTTAGATTTTGGTGAATTTGATTTTTGCGGAAACGAAGGGGGCGGTGCAGTCCACACACTTGGCTGTTGTGGCTCAAAGAGGATTAAGACAAACCAGATCTGGCAAACGGGTCTGCATCGCGCTGTTGAATGATTCGTCTATTCAGCACCGACTAAGTTACGTCAGCCCGACTGGTGTTGCCATCTTTGGACGGACTGGCTGTTAAATTAGGTACATACTGATAAAATATATGTAAATATAACCGGCTACTTTAGATTCTTAAGTGAGGCTCGTATTTTTATACATTGCTAAAAAATAATCGGTTCCTGATATTGATCAGTGACGTACCAGCCTTCTGCTATCCTCTACCATTCTGAAGCTGCCCTGCCTTGGCATTTCATTGTGTGTGATGGATTGTTTTCCACCCTAAAACCCCTTTTTCACGGACGAAACATTGCAAACCTTTCGCAATTCAATCGCTATTTCCATGGAAAATGTTCAGACGCTGTATGTTCCTTAGTTCCACCAATTCTAACCTTAACGGTTACCACTCGCCATGTCGCCTACACTTTAACGAAACACCCTCATTCCTTTCGTATTCCATTAATGAGAAGACCCACTCGAGAACCTTCTTCCGACGAACCGCTATCTTGTGGAATCGACACCCCAGAAGATACTTTTTCGAATTCTACAATCTCCGTCAGTAACCTCTTTCTTAGACCTATCTCTGAGACATAGATAGATAGATAGATAGATAGATAGATAGATAGATAGATAGATAGATAGATAGATAGATTAGCTCTATATTTTCGTTTCGTGAGAAGTATATTGAATAATCTCTTAATTTTGCCGTTCGTTATGGTAAGTTTTACTTTTTTATATTGAATTCGTAATATATATGTGCGTTGTAGTGTAGTGGATATTGACTCGGAACGACAAATCGGGGAGCCTAGTTCGAATTCTAGCTGAATCAATGGCATTCTCTTAGGGAAAAGTATTAATCCGTCTCCTCCCTCCAGTTATGGGTCAATTAATAGGACATTAGTGGTAACCTGTCTACCGCAGAAAGCAATGGCAATCTACTGCGGGATAAGCATCTGACCAGTCAGTCATGTCCCTTTTGAGACATGATCGCTCAAAGCGTGTATCACGTATGGCACTTAAATGACTGACTGAATATGTATTGTTTAAACATTACTTTTAATTGATACTAAAATTTGAGTACATGCACAGCTTTTTAACAATTAAAGAGTGTATTCAATTAAAAAGTGTACTTATTTACAACCTAAATCATCGATAAATCTTACCAGCAAAATATGCACCCTCTGACAATATTCGATTCTACGTTCACTACGGGAAACCATCATTAGGTCTGACGTGTCTTAACCCTCGGTCCTGAGCATGACGGTAAATTGCATCCGGCAGCAAGGCCTCTGATTGGGAGGTTATGAGGAGCATTGAACCACCCCTAAATTGATGTCGTTCCAAGGTCCATCCTGACCCGGAGTGGTAGCATCTGTTAGTGTCAGCTATGGGCCCCCAAACTGGGGTCAAAACAATACGAAAATATAAAAATACACTTCTATAGAAATATATACATAAAAATAGACTTTTATAGGAAAATATACATTTTTGAAGAGAAAATTGTTACCATAACATATTTTTGAAAAAGAAAATTATTTTCTGCAAAACATTTTTTTCTTCAGTTTTCTAAAATATAAAAGAATAAAAGTTAAAAATCATTAGAATCTGACTAAATCAACCTTTTCACTTTAACCAAACATTAAACAAAAACCTAAAAACCCCACCCTTTTGGCATTAAATAACCCACAGAGGTTTCGATATGCCGTTAAACAAAACTCAAACTCAATCTTAACCACTCGACCACGCAGAACTAACGGTCAAACAAAGCCCAAAAAGTTCTTTTAAACACACGATTTTTAATTTTTTTGAATATCCAAATGTAATCTGTTTTGATATCCTAATTTAAACAAAAACAATTTATTCATGAAATATAACTAAATCCATTACAAAATGGATTAAGTTCGATATATTTTTAATTTATTTACAGGAGGACGCATATTTTCCTAACTAGATATATCGATTATTCAAGGCAGTAGATTTAAATGAATATACGGTTTAATTATAGAAAAAACAGACCTCAAATATCCATTAAAATAATGTTTAAACAAATACGAATATCCATTAAGATTATGAATATTCTTTAAAAATAATGTTTAAACAAATACGAATATCTATTCAAAATATAATTATCCATTAAAAGAAAATGTTTAATGTTTAAACAAATGAATTTAAAATAGTTTTGAGTTAATGTATTTCGTAACGAATTTCGTAAAATTTCGTATATATATATATATATATATATATATATATATATATATATGTATATATATATATATATAGTCATCCGCAGACAGATCTGTTTTGCTGTATCACAGCTCATCAGTACGGTTAGACATCCGATTGAATTTTACCCAGGCATGAAACCCGACCGAATTAGCGTCAGTCGGCGATATATATATATATATATAGTTGAATAATATAGAGACCTCTTTCAGCTAACACATCCGCAGAAGAACACGTTAGCAAAGTTGTTGGACAAAAATGGAAAAAATCACTGAAGGAGAAAATATGTAAGGACGATAAAAAAGGAACCGCGATTTAAATATAAATTTATTAGCAAAATATTCATTAATAAAACAAGAATAAGAAAATCTGAGTGGCAAATATACGTATTTATTCGTATATTTCTCCTTTTTTTTCGTTTTTTTTATTTTAGTTCTTACATTTTCACAAATAAAAATTTGAAATATTTACGAGGAATGAATGTACACACTTTTAGTATCGAAACCTACACTTGTGGCGACTGGTTGATTCAATGACCTCTTGAAGTGTGAAAAACACATCAAATAGTCATGACCGACACTACATACACCCTTGCGCAAATTAACTGAAACACCTACTTTAGTTTCCTTTCTTTCACCATACGATCAATTTTAGATTCAAAGGAGTAACGATTACTATTCTTACTCAAATTAAGTCATTTGCAATGGTGTGCAGCAATATGAATCTATTTTCATGGTGTATAATGTAATTTATTTGGCCTTAAAATATTGCTTCAGCCGTGATTACATCAGATTTTTATCACGCTCAGACAATATTTTTTCTACTGTCGATTACTTGTCCTACGGTTATTGTCTGCTATGGACATTTTCTAAGGAAGCTTACAAAGATTGTAACGTTTCAATTAATTTACACAATTATATATATATATATTATAAATTATACAATGTCTCATCAGATAAGGCACTGTTCTTCCAATGTCGAAACAAAATGTACAATTTTGTAGTAGTTTGTATTTTGTACATATTCTAAAGTATAATTCATAATCAATATTCATTGGTCTATTTTTATATTGAGCACTTGTTTTAAATTAATGTTTTAAACGTTACAAATATTTTCTTCGTTCCTTATATATATATATATATATATATATATATATTATAAATTATACAATGTCTCATCAGATAAGGCACTGTTCTTCCAATGTCGAAACAAAATGTACAATTTTGTAGTAGTTTGTAGTTTGTACATATTCTAAAGTATAATTCATAATCAATATTCATTGGTCTATTTTTATATTGAGCACTTGTTTTAAATTAATGTTTTAAACGTTACAAATATTTTCTTCGTTCCTTATATATATATATATATATATATATATATATATATATATATATATATACCGGTAGAAAAAGTAAGAGGGAATATTATCATTTTTAAACTTTGTTGTAACATTTTTTTTATTCGTGAATTGATTAACTAGTAGATTGTTTTAATCTCACACCGAACTTTGCTTATCTCGTTTACTATTTTTCTGTGTAAAATCTGTCGTCTTGTGTCATCAACATTTGCCAATCATTCCTTCTGATGAAGTGTTGACAAACATGTATTTTTTAACTTGCCCTACCCTAGAACGAGAAATAAAGATCGATACTTATGCTCTGTAGTATCAAGATTGTGTTCAAACACACACACACACACACACACACACACACACACACACACACACACACACATATATATATACATATATATATATATATATATATATATATATATATATGTATGTTATCGATCTGTGAAAGCGCTCTCAGGGAGGCATCGTTTAAAAGCTTCTTTAAACCATACTCCCGTTTTACTGAAGCTTTGTAACTTTCTGTATATATTTGAAACTTTCTGCATATATATATATATATATATATATATTTATATATATATATATATATATTTACAATTTTGCTTTCAAATTTCGTCTTTAGATTTTGGTACAAACCAAATTTAATTATACATTTAATAAATCAAATAAATATGTCCACAGATGTTTTAATTTATAACTACCTCAAACAACGCGGATACCAAAAAAAAAAAAAAAACATTAGAAACGATCAGTTCATAATATGCACTTTATGATTGCATAGGACATGAAACTCCAAGTCTTGCAATAGACGTATATATAACAGTTATATTCAGACAGAAAATATTAATGCAAACAAGTTTAGCTAAATATATCTGACATTGTGTTTGTTAATTTTTTTAAATTGTATTTTATCAATTTTCAAATATCATGTTGCATACTGAGATCGAAATTCAGTCTTCTTTTCTTTTTTATTTATTTATTTTTTTCTCAATTGGAGTAGATAGACTAAACTATCGCCCGGTTCACACTCCACCCACGTCTATTGAACAGGTGAAGAGGCTCATCCCTTGTTCCCTGTTTAGGATGTGGTTTCCGGCTTTCTCTTTTCCATTCTTTTTACCCTTACGTAGCCCCCTGCGCATCAGTGGCGTTATATGATTAAAAAAATATATCAGAAGAAACATCAAAAAAGTTTTTCTAAATTTAATTCACAAGCATTTCAACCCTTTTCCTACCCTAAACAAAAATTTTCAACAAAATGATATAGTTAGGTTAAGAACATCAATAAATATATATCACAACACAACAATATGATATTAAACAAAAAACATGCACAGCCAGCAAAAAATAGTAATTCTAATATAGATAGCAGTAATGTGGGACAAGAAATTAAAAATTAAATGTAACTTTCTTCACTTTTACAAAAATTCACAATGACTTGTGAAATCCTGGTTTTACCGCATAGAAAAAGGATTGACCTTGTGCTTACAGAAAAAGTCGAAACCGGATTTCGCAAGTAGATGTTAAATTGGTTTTCTGACCAATAAGTGGAATTTGCAAGTCTAAAAAACAAATAGCGATCCAGTGCGAAGAAATCTAGATGACTATATATCGACTTGTACTTTATGCCCTGTTATATTTTAATATCGAATCTAGATGACTATATATCGACTTGTAGTTTATGCCCTGTTATATTTTAATATCGAATCTAGATGACTATATATCGACTTGTAGTTTATGCCCTGTTATATTTTAATATCGAATCTAGATGACTATATATCGACTTGTAGTTTATGCCCTGTTATATTTTAATATCGAATCTAGATGACTGTATATCGACTTGTAGTTTATGCCCTGTTATATTTTAATATCGAATCTAGATGACTATATATCGACTTGTGTAGTTTATGCCTGTTATATTTTAATATCAGATCTAGATGACTATATATCGACTTGTAGTTTATGCCTAGTATATTTTAATATCGAACCTAGATGACCTTATATGACATAGTTTATGCCCTGTTATATTTTAATATGTGAATCTAGATGGCTATATATCGACTTGTAGTTTATGCCTGTTATATTTTTAATATCGAATCTAGATGACTATATATCGACTTGTAGTTTATACCTTGTTATATTTTAATATCGGATCTAGATGACTATATATCGACCTGATTTTATGCCCTGTTATATTTTAATATCAGATCTAGATGACTATATATCGACTTGTAGTTGTACCCTGTTATATTTTAATATCGAATCTAGATGACTATATATAAACATGGTTTATGCCCTGTTATATTTTAATATCGAATCTAGATGACTATATATCGACTTGTAGTTTATACCCTGTTATATTTTAATATCGAATCTAAATGACTATATATCGACTAGTTTATGCCCTGTTATATTTTAATATCGAATCTAGTGTGACTATATATCGACTTGTAGTTTATGCCCTGTTATATTTTAATATCGAATCTAGATGACTATATGTCGACTTGTAGTTTATGCCCTGTTGTATTTTAATATCGAATCTAGATGACTATATAATCATTGTAGTTTATGCCTGTTATATTTAATATCGAATCTAGATGACTATATATCGTACATAGTTATGCCCTGTTATATTTAATATCGAATCTAGATAATATATATAAACTTGTAGTTTATGCCCTGTTATATTTTAATATCAAAGGAATCGATGACTATATCATTTGTAGTTTATGCCCTGTTATATTTTAATATCGAATCTAGATGACTATATATCGACTTGTAGTTTATGCCCTGTTATATTTTAATATCGAATCTGAATGGAAGACTATATAACGACTTGTAGTTTATGCTTACCATATATTAATATCGAAACTAGATGACTATATATCGACTTGTAGTTTAATATATATTATATTTTAATATCGCATCTAGATGACTATATTGACTTGTGGTTGCTGCTCGTATATTTTAATATCGAATCTAGATGACTATATATCGACTTGTAGTTTATGCCCTGTTATATTTTAATATCGAATCTAGATGACTCTATATCGGCTTGTAGTTTATGCCCTGTTTATATTTTTAATATCGAATCTAGATGACTATATATTGACTTGTAGTTTATGCCCTGTTATATTTTAATATCGAATCTAGATGACTATATATCGACTTGTAGTTTACTACTATATATTAATATCGAAACTAGATGACTATATATCGACTTGTAGTTTATGCCTATTTATATTTTAATATCGAATCTAGATGACTATATATATTGACTTGTAGTTTATGCTCTATTTATATTTAATATCGAATCTAGATGACTATATATCGACTTGTAGTTTATGCCTATTTATATTTTAATATCGAATCTAGATGACTATATATCGACTTGTAGTTTATGCCCTGTTATATTTTAATATCGAATCTAGATGACTATATATCGACTTGTAGTTTATGCTATTTATATTTAATATCGAATCTAGATGACTATATATCGACTTGTAGTTTTATGCCCTGTTATATTTTAAAATGAATCTAGATGACTATATATCGACTTGTAGTTTATGCCCTGTTATATTTTAATATCAATGCCGAGTGACTATATATCGGCTGTAGTTTATACCTGCTATATTTTAATATCGAATCTAGATGACTATATATCGACATAGTTTATACCCTGTTATATTTTTAAATATCGAATCTAGATAATTATATATCGACTTGTAGTTTATATATATATATTTTAATATCGAATCTAGATGACTATATATCGACTTGTAGTTTATGCCCTGCTATGTTTAATATCGAATCTGAATGACTATATAATGACTTGTAGTTTATGCCCTGTTATATTTTAATATCGAATCTAAAATGACGATATACCGATTGTAGTTTATGCCCTGTTATATTTTAATATCGAACCTAGATGACTATATATCGACTTGTAGTTTATGCCCTGTTATATTTTAATATCGAATCTAGATGACTATATATCGACTTGTAGTTTATGCCCTGTTATATTTTAATATCGAATCTAGATGACTATATATCGACTTGTAGTTTATGCCCTGTTATATTTTAATATCGAATCTAGATGACTATATATCGACTTGTGGTTTATGCCCTGTTATATTTTAATATCGAATCTAGATGACGATATATCGACTTGTAGTTTATGCCCTGTTATATTTTAATATCGAATCTAGATGACTATATATCGACTTGTAGTTTATGCCCTGTTATATTTTAATATCGAATCTAGATGACTATATATCGACTTGTAGTTTATGCCCTGTTATATTTTAATATCGAATCTAGATGACTATATATCGACTTGTAGTTTATGCCCTGTTATATTTTAATATCGAACCTAGATGACTATATATCGACTTGTAGTTTATGCCCTGTTATATTTTAATATCGAACCTAGATGACTATATATCGACTTGTAGTTTATGCCCTGTTATATTTTAATATCGAATCTAGATGACTATATATCGACTTGTAGTTTATGCCCTGTTATTATTTTAATTTTAATCAAATCTAGATGACTATATATCGACTTGTAGTTTATGCCCTGTTATATTTTAACTTGTCGTCCCTCCTACTTCCATGTGACAGACTGACGCTGATT
The DNA here is from genome assembly GCA_037127315.1 of Ascarosepion bandense. Classification (NCBI taxonomy): domain Eukaryota; kingdom Metazoa; phylum Mollusca; class Cephalopoda; order Sepiida; family Sepiidae; genus Ascarosepion; species Ascarosepion bandense. Next base: position 1,269,797 of record JBBBDQ010000955.1, on the reverse strand, counting down.
GAAGTCAATCAGCGTCAGTCTGTCACATGGAAGCAGGAGAGACGACAAGTATAACAGGGCATAAACTTCAAGTCGATCCGGACATAAGGGCCCCTTCGCTTATTATTCTCTTTCTCCTCCTTTCTTGTGCGCTGATTTTTTTACTTCTTCTCCATTCAAAGACATTCCTAATAAACAAACGCACATACATACTTACATACGTACACATAAACTCTTTCCAACAAATTACTACTACGAACATTTCTACACTTTTGATACACTTAACTTTCTCATTGAACATTAACTTCTACGAAACCTTGTTATTCTTTTCTTTTAATAAATTTATATTTTAACATTAAAAATGCATATTTTATTTTTCCACTCTCCCACACAAACGCCTCACTCTCCAACCTTCTGCAGATAACCTTCTGATAACTCTGGATAAAACTTATAAGCTGTAGGGAGTTTGGTTATTAGGCCGAATTAATAAACAACCATCTCCCGACGGCTTCAGTAACTCTAGTATAGATAATAGTAACTCTACTGAAAATAATTGTAACTGATGAAAAAATACCATCTGCCCACTAAACGGCCAATGCATGACCGAAAATATAATATACAGAGCTGACATACATCCTGAAGGCGACATTAAAATTTATTTTTTCCAAAATTAAAATTAATGAAATACCCATATTACAATCATAAACTTACTTTTAACAATATAAATACAAAAAAAAGTACTGCGCTCTCAAAATTCTGACAATTATAAAACAGCATCGAAAAATTTATCACCTAGGATGTCATCGCAAAAACCAAACTTTATAATGGAACAGGAAATAGATTACATTTATGTTTTATATCAAAACTTGTTATCTTAAAACACGTGAATAACCCAAAATTAATAAACAAAAGAAGTGAATTGATAACCACATGCAAGCATAGAAATAAATATCTGCTCAAATACGTCGACCCGGACGGATTCCCCGATGTATATTTATTTATTTATTTCTATTAATGCCTTTCATTTTCCCCGAAAATAAAAACTACAAGTAATCCTCCTTGACCTTGAGGCCTGAAAATATTCTATCTATTAATTTACATTGTAATTTTACTTATATAATTTTACTCTTTAGTTGTATGTTTAACTTTTAGTCCAAGTCAAAGTAAATAATACAATTATATAGGGAGTGACCGTGAAAAGATAAGAGAAGAGAATCAAGAAGATAAAAGATGGTACTTGACATTGCACTTAAATTCTTGAAGATTGTAGTAGTTATCAAGAAAGAAATTATACGGTAGGGAGCTCCACAGGCGGCAAGTGTGAAAAAAGAAAGTGATGGAGTATAAGTGGCGATTCCATTTGACTGTTTTGACTGTGAAATGGTGGGACCTAATTGCCAATTTAGTCGCTCAAGTAAATTTGTGTATAGCAGAAGCAATGAAAATATTCTAAGGAAAGACAGAGGAAATCTACATTCCGTCGGTGAGAATGTCATTGAAGTCGATCACATTGCAGATTCTCCTTGAAATTTTGTCGAGAACCCCGAGATGAATATCAGGAACGCCCGACCAGATATGGCGACAGAATTCAATGCACGGAGGAATAGATTTATAAATGTACAAGATGGATTCTGAGGAGAATCTCCAAATAAATAGCAGGAGCACCCGACCAATAATGGCAACAGTATTCAATGCAGAAAGAAATAGTAGATTTATAAATGTACAAGATGAATTCTGATGCGAACCTCGAAATAAATAGCAGGAGCGCCCGACCGGATATGGCAACAGTATTCGATATGCTTTTCTATGATGTTTTAAACTAAAAGTAAGAAATATTTATTTTGATTCCAATTAATTCAACTTAAAATCAGTTAACCCTCTAGGACCATTCGTATCATATTTGATACAGTATTTCCCTATAAGGAAACATTTGGTATTTCCCTATAAGGAAACATTTGGTATTCATTGACTGAGCAGTCAGTACTGCTTTCATTTGAAATTTATAAAATATTTCTCTTAAAAAATTTTTCAGGAAAATATTTCTTTCAAGGCTTGTTTTCATACTGTATCAAATATGATACGAATGGCCCTAGAGGGTTAATCTTCCTCAAATAAACTTTCATAAAAGTACATTTTAACTTTGAAAGATCTTTTTAAAATAAGATGATTATGTAGCGTTGACAGATATCTCGATGTTGACAATTTAAAAAAAATAAAAATGATACTCCAATCAATTTAAATTCAGTATGAAATAAAGCCAAGTATTTTGCTCATTGAATATATTTTTTTATGTTAGCTTAGAATTAAAACTAAATTAAAAGCTTTCAAAAGAATAGTTATTTTTAAATGCATTTTAAACTTTAGCCATAACATTTTCATGTGTGTATATATATATGTGTGTGTGTGTGTGTGTGTTTATATATAACCCTTTTCATTAATCAATCTGCGTTGGTATTGTTTAATCCTTGCATGATTCTTTTTTGTTCTGCGTCTCATTTGCCAACATCTACGCGTGGATGTACAAAAACATTAAGTAACGAAGAAACGTAAGTGGGGGAAAAAAGAGCACACAAATCCGTGATTCTTGACTAATCAAAAGCTATTGTTAGAAAGATACTCTATTGTCTGTCCGCACGACACCGGTGAACCCTTACCGGTGTAATGAGAGCAATGTTCCTCAGTCAAAAGATACCCTCCAGTGATAATGTCCACCAATCAAGCCCATTCAGCCGACCATCTTGTTATCTCTTCTACACAGACGATCCTCTTTCAGTGTTTTACATCCTTTTGCGGTCAGCCATGATTTCTGAACAATGGTTATTCTTACGAGAATCGGACGTTTGGTGAATCATTTGGGGTCTCTTGGGGAGCGATTCATTGACGTGTCTTGTTTACAGGCTTTGGCTAGCTCTTCTATTTTTCCTTTTGAACGCTTCCTTCCTTCATTTTTCACCCGCCATTTGCCCTTAGTATGCTATCCTTCTTTTACAATGCTTATATATATATATATATATATATATATATATATATATATATATTGATAAGCCAAATCATTATGATTAACAACATGTGGCAGGCAAGAATGACATCTACTGACTCGTAACTATTGAGCATATCAGAATCAGAGGAACATAAGCAGATAAGTCACTACAGCAAGAAAACTAGCTCAGGGCATTTCCGAAAAAGCGCGACTTGTGGAATGCTCACACTCAGTTGTCAAACGTACCATTAGGCAGTTTTCTGGGAAGAAAATTTCGCCTTGAACATCGGTGACTTATCGATACGAGACGTGAACATGCGCCTTTTTCATCAGGTACGAATCAGCGGAAGCTCTTAGTTGACGCTTTATTGACGTGAATTAACATTAAAGCACCGGTCCCCGTATGTTAACCGAAGTTAACATTGAGCCTGAACAGTAACTAAATGAGTGGCCGATTGGGAATATCAAGTGCTGGAAGCTTGGATTTATGGATGTTGTCATGGCTTTTAACTGTTAATTAGAGAGCCGAGTTTCAATTCAGGTTGGGTTTATTGTATTCACTTGCATGCAAATAACATCGGTTTGCTTTTGTAGTGAACAAAAAAATCTATATTTAAAATTAAAATGCTAAACACTGACTCACTGATTTTCTTAGAAATAAACGAATTTTCTCGAATTTACAAACTTTGTTTAACACACGTGAAACTCGCGAAATTTCACACCTCGATGTGAAATGTTTTCCGGCCAATAGAAAACTAGAAAACTAAAAACAAAATAGAAATACCAGAATCACATCTGGGACTGAATTCCCAAACGAAATAAAAGACGGTCCAAGTTTGACCGTCGCCAGAGAGTAATGAGACGAGTGTAATTAACACGTCCCTTGACAAACGTCAAACAATCGCTGTTATTGTCTCTGTATTTTTATTTCACTTCTCTCTCTTTCTCACCTCCTTTCTTTTCACCATTCACCTGAGCGATAACTTCAAAGACAATCCTACCCAACAATAAACGCTTGTACATACATACATACATACATACATAGGTTCCTGCCTATGTAAACATAAATTCACTCTTGCAAGGACTATTACGAACTCTTGGTACTCTTAACTTCTTAATAGTTTCCCAATTAACTTTTTACTTCTTAATTCATATTATTCTTTTCTAGTAATAAATTTATATTTAAACATGCAAAAGGTATATTTTTATTCTTTCACAACTCTACTTTCTGAAGACCTTCTGATAATTTTGGATAAAACCTGTAAGTTGTTTGAGATTTGGTTATGTTACATACGAAGCCAATTCATCCACCTTTTCCATACGGCTTCACTTTATTTGTTTCACAGCATATTTCATATCAACCTCACTGAGTTTGATGCCGACATGATTTTTAGAATAGGTTTGTATGAATAGAATATGTATTCTTTGTAAAAAAAAAGTTTGTACACCAATTTCCATTGACTTATTTTTGTAAGGAGAATTTTAACAGTCAGTACTATTTTTTTAAATTTATAGCTGGTGCTTGTTTTCAAAAACTATATTGCAGTTATTTTTATTATAAAAAATTATTTTTATACTTTCAGAGTGTTTTGAACCCAGTTTGGGATTTAACTATTTGTCCATTTGCGACCCTAACAGGTATTATCAATTCGGGTCATAATAGGCCTGGAAACAAGATAAATTAAAATGTGGTTTCATGTTCCTTAAAACCTCCCGATCAGTGGCCTTTCTGCCAGATGTAGTTTATCGCAATACACAGGAAGAACATATACTATTTGGAAATGTCTGAATTCACATCTTCTTCCCCAGGGGGGTAGCTCAATTAATAAGACTTTTAACATTAAACTATTAACATCTCCGGCTCACATCCCTGCAAAAAAAGTTCTTACAATCTAAAATCATTTCCTAGATTTAGATAAAATTCAAAAAGTTGATAAGCCGTAGAAAATGAATCAACTAATGCTCTGCCTACGAAGTTAGTTTCAAACAAACACTCAGTCTAATGAGCCACATAACAAAACCCATCATCCAAACTCTGATGAGTAGAGTGCGAATCATAATCAGGACAGAGATAGGACAAGAACAGTGTAGTTTAGTCAAGGACACTGGAATAAAGACCATGATATTTATGCTTCATCATCAATTTCGATGATGTCGATATTGAAAACAACCCTTTACCTCAATCATATAAATGGAACCTATAAATCTGGTGAAATAAACATTAAAAGAGGTATATTTCAAGGTGATTCTTTGTCTCGCTTACGATTCTGCAGATCACTAATAGCACTAACCAGTCAACTTAATAAGACAGACTATGGTTCTAAAATAGTCCAAAAGAAAATAAGCCATCAATTTTACATGGATGACTTAAAGTTGTATGCTAAGAATGATAATGAACTGGAAGGTCTTCGGCAAACTGTAAAATTCTCCAGCGAAGACATTAGAATGAAATTCAATTTGAATAAATGTGCTAAAGCTACAGTTTTACGTGGATCACTACAAGAAACATCCTCAATTAGATTAGACTCTGCTGTAACAATAAAGGGATTAAAGCCAGAAGAAGCTTATAAATACCTAGGTGTAAATGAGAGTGAAAAGATTCACCATAAAAAATGAAAGAAATAGTGCGTAAAAAGTACTATAGAAGGCTACGAATGATATTAAAAACTGAATTGAATTCTCAGAACAAAATTATGGCCATTAACATCCTTGCAATCCCAGTTGTCCAATATGGTTTCAACATCTTAAACTGGAATCTAAACGGCATCAGGTGAATGGATTCTAAAACAAGAAAGCTTCTTTCTAAGCATAAGATGCATCATCCAAAGGCTGATGTAGACCGTCTATGCATACCCCTTAAAGAAGGTGGAAGAGGTCTTATTCAGCTAGAATTGTCATACAAGACAACAACTATTGGCTTACTATCATACATAGAAACAACAAAGGACCGGATGATGCAATTACTAAGGCAACATGAAGAAAGAAAGAAAAATATTCAATAATAAAAGAAGGCAGTAAATACAAACAAGATTTACAGTTAGTAGGTTCTGTAGAAAAGCAAAACAGTAGCCAAGAACCAACTATTGTGGCAACAAATATGAAGATGAAAGCCAAAGATGAAGCTCTTAAAAGGATGAAACAACGCTGGCAAGACAAATAACCAATATCCAGAACGTGCCAATAAATCCAGTGTTGATAAAGTTAATATTCATCGATGGTTACGTGCATCTGGATTAAATCTGAGACTGAAGGCTCTATTCTTGAAGCGTAAGACCAAAGTCTTTTCACTAGAAACTTTCAGGCAAATATTATACATAATAATATGGATCCAAAATGCAGGTTTTGTGATAAACACCAAGAAACAATAGACCATCTAATCTCAGGCTGTTCTGTATTTGCCCTAAATGAATATAAAAATCGCCACGATAGAGTGGGACAATATTTACATTGGACAATGTGCAAACACTATGGAAAATCTGGAAACAAACACTGGTATGAACATCACCCAGCACCGGTTACAGAAATAGGAGATGTCACCATTCTATGGGATTAGACAATCTACACATACAAAAAATTGAATAGGCCGGACATTATTGTTAAAAACCAGAAGGAGAAAACTTGTCTATTAATTGATATGGCTTGTCCAGCGGATTGTAACATAGCAATCAAGGAATTTGAAAAACTGTCAAAATATAAAGACCTGGAAATTGAAATAGGAAAAATGTGGAAATTAAAAACAACAGTTGTGCCAGTGATAGTAGGTGCACTTGGAATGATAAAAAATGGAACAAAACAACACATTGAAAGAATCCCTGGAAACCCCAGCTTAGAGATATACAAAAAATTGTCTTATTAAATACAGCCCACACACTAAGGAAACCTTTATCTATGTAATGCTGGAGATGATAGGGAAGATAGAAAAACATGAAATGGAGCCATAACAACACGCCACTACCTGCCTTAGGTCTCCCCGCAGACTTGGTTGGTAGTAAGACCAAAGCAGAAATCGAAATATGATGAAAAATGACATAATAATAATAAAATATTCTCTACTTTTGTACTGAGCACTTTTTAAAAGTAAATATCAAAATGTTAGTATTAACCACCTTTATATATATATATATATATATATATATATATATATTGATTGATTGATTATTTTGTTTCTGGTCATATTAATATTAGACCACTGCACATTTGTATTAAAAAGTGTTCAATACATTGATATTGTAGAACTTCTAAATATTTTTCATTTGTAAACTAGTTATTACGTGATCTCGGTTTCTACCATGAGTTTTGTCTTCAGGCGATTTGCAGTAATAAAGTTATTGCAAATCGCCTGAAAACACCTCTCATGATAGAAACCTAGGTCGCGTAATTACTCGTTTACAAATGTAATATATATATATATATATATATATATATATATTGAGCGAAAAGTACATTTGCCATTTCAGCAAGAAAAACCTCACTTCTTTAGCGGCAAAATTCTTTTATTATGCAAATACAATATAAAATTAATTTAGCGGAAGAAAAAGAAATTCATACTCGGAAGCTTATATTAATAAGGTGGGAAAAGATAATATCAGAAAGAATGCTGGAAGTGGTGTTAAAAGTGGGATTAGATTTTGTTAGAAGATTGTCATCTAGACATCGATACGAGGGGGGGGGGGAGTGAAAAAGAAAAGAAAAGTAAAAAGAGACGGCGATAAGGATTCAAGACACGATCATTGAAAATGACTTTTAGATTACATCTATGATAAGAAATCAAAAATTAAGAATTAAGCGTGTTCCAAGAAAGTAAGTGAGGAAAGGGAAAACAGAAAAAGGGGGAAAAAGAAAACAACGAGACAGACAGGGAAAGAGTTAAAGGAGAGATGCGGAGGAAGAAAGAAGAAAATATTATGCCAGACAGCCGTCGAAAGGAACTCCAGCTAAATGAAAATGAAAAGAAAGAGTGATACAGAAAATGGAAAAAGAGAATGAAAAAAGAAAGAAAAAGGGGAAAAACTGAGAAAAAGTTAATATGATATACTATTCGGCACTGCCAAAAGTTTTTAAAAAAAAATTTCCGATTAGAATAATACCATTTCACTACTGTCGGATAAAATTACTTTAATTTATACTACTGGAATAAAACGTTGGTGCAGATTTGTAAATATGGTATTTTTTCAAAATAAAATGGAAATATTATTTTTCAAAAAAAAAATCAAAGTAAAATGAAATATTCTTTATTTCAATAAAAATATTTTATTCTGTTTTATATTTTAAAGAAAATAAAACAAAATATTGATATGAATAAATCACTAAAAGAATAGATGGGGAAAAAAGGTTTAAAATGAAAATGTTAGGTAGGTGTTTAAGAAAATAAACTTAGAGTTTGTGTTTAGTTGTTATCTAAGATCATAGGCTCAGAAAATGTAAGGGTTAAAAAGTTAGATCTATATGGTCTTTTTAATAATACTATAATGATTAGGAAGAGAAAAGCTTCTATCAGATATAGGCTAATTTTAGACTCTTTGTATGAGGGTTTTTATATTATAATTTAAAAGTTAAAAATGTAAAAATTTATGTTTATGGCGGCATTTGCTTATGAATTCATTACTTATATTTAAAAGTAGATTTTGTTGAGGGTAGATTATTATTCTAATCTATTATTCTGACTGATATTATCTTGTTACATTTTTTCTTCTTTCATGTAATCGTCCAGGTATGAATTTCTTCTTGAGTATACATCCGGTAGATAAATTTTGTACTGTATCTGCATAATAAATAAATTTCGCCGCTGAAGAAATGAGGTTTTTCATCGCTGAAATGGCCATACGGAATATTTAATTTTTGAAGTTTATTTGAAAATATGCATATTTGGCTGTGTAAAGAGATTATACTATTTACATACAGCCCTCTACCAGGTTCCATTTTAATATGGATGAGATTAAGATAATAGGAACTACATTTGGATTTTAACTACATGCACTTCTCGTTTTATATATATATATATATATATATATATATATATATATATATATCATCACATCGTAAGAAATATATATATATATATATATATATATATATATATATATTTATAGATATGCACTATATAAATATATATATGTATATATACACATACATATATACATATATATATATTGAGTTACAGTATGCTATTATTAATATTATTATTATATATATATATATATATATATATATATATATATATATATATATAATGAAAACGTTATGTATATATTATTTTTATGTATCAAAACAAATTTATGTAAATCTTTGAAAAAATAAGAGAAACATTCATGTTACACATTTCGTCCTTTTGGACTTCATCACACTAAAGTAATGATTACGTTTATACAATTACATATACGTATGAAGAAGAAGGGGCACTAAATTTCTAAATTTGCATTTTTCCTTTAAAAAATATGTATTTGGTCATATAGTCTAGCCCCTTTCACGGTAAAAAATATAATTTTTAAGATACGCAACATTTGAGTAAGAAATAATTACGATGGAACGATAGTGCATACATATAAACGGAGTTCATGTCAACCGTATCTTTTATGATCATATATCTTATATTTAATTTTACATCTCTCAGCTTGTTTCTTGTTCTTTTTCATAATCTCGAGTATCTAATCTGCCATCTACTTTGTGTGTGCGTGTCTCTCTTGTACCTTTGGACGGTCTTGTTTACCGATATCACTAGAAGTTCTCTTAATGCCGTAAGAAAAAATCTACTTTGTATTTGTGAACTCGTCGTCATTATTATATTTGCATTATATTTGGCATAATTCTTTCCATATATCTCCCTGGAAATCTTGTGTTGGGTTTTAGATGTTGATTTGGATTTCTTTAATTTCTGTAATTTAAATTTACATTGACTGGAAGGTGATTGTCCTACAATCAATACTTCGACAGACGTGTGCTTCGATCTGCACTAGTTCTATAAATAAAACTGACCGACAGTTTTTTGTTGATTTTAATCAGAAATACATCATGATGTAAACTATAGTCTCTACTTATTTATTACCTCTGTTGAAGCGTTACATCATTAATGGCTTTAAGGTAATTTTGAAATATTCAACCATCTTCTTGGCCCAAAAAGGCATAACTACAGATAGCACTGTCACAGAATACTTGCAGTGCAATGCAACGCAAACATCTGAAGCAGTGCGATACCAATAAAATGGCGTTATCAGAGTAAAATATGCACGATGTGATAGATTTTGATTTTGACCCCAATATCCGACCCCAACTTGTTTTGTTTGATTTATCCTTCAAACTTTAAAAAAATCTCCCCCGGCCAAAATTCTCATCGAATACTTCTGTTCATGAACAGATAAACACAGTGCAATAGTTCCGATGGGTGATGCAACTAACATACAAATATATGGTACTTAATGAATAACTAGTGCATCGCATCTAAATGTATCAATATAAAAAAATGAAAATCCAACAATTAATATTAAATAATCAATGAGATCCATGTATGTTGCAGCGTCAGGGTATGTTATTAATATTGTCTGCTTTTTGTTGCATACACATTTCGTTCCCGGTCCCAAGCAGAGTCCTAAGGTCAGAAACGGCTTCAATGATCATTTTCTACTGATCGCTTTTGTTTAAAAAATGACTAAGGTCACTCATATTATACATGGTTATCAGACAAATGCACTTTGGACAATTGTCCTCTGAAAAAAATTTCCGATATACAAGATAGTCAATTTATCACAGAATCTGCGTTTGGGGGTCAACACAATTTTTCATTATGTGTGCTTGATAATTTCTAGTTAGTAAGCAAGTGCAGCAATAAAAAAATCTTCGTTCTCAGCTTTTAACCCTGCAATACGTAACCATTGACGGCAACGCGGTTTGACTAATCGGCTTGTTTGGTGAAGGCAGAGTATTGACCATGAAGGGGCTTATCTTGACATCCTTTCTGCATATGGTACATTGCTTTTGTTTTTGCTTCCTTTTTAAGGTTCTTTACCGCTGCAGTAGGTGTATTATGGTTTATTTGCCGATCTTCCTCGACTTGCAATTCTATTTGTTGTTGGCTTCCTTTATTACAGAGTAAAGTTTCTTCCTATTTTTTTTCATGTTCTTTGATACAGGTGTTCATGAAGTCTTATGTAGTTTCCACGTATCTTTAGACCGATTGCTGAATATGAAGACCAATTGTTAATCATTTCTTTCTGGCAGCTACAGCAAGAAAACAAACATCACTTAAAGCTAGTAATGATAGGAAGTTGTGGAGAACTATGATCTCCTATATCCTGGTAGAATACGACATATAAAAAAGATGAAACAAAATACACACAATATATCATGCGGATATGTTAAGAGTTAATCTGCAAATTCTTCATTCAAAGAATTGACGTTCTTCAATGAACCTTTTAAATATTAAATATTGAATGAATGAATGCCGTTTCTTCCCTTTACGCCTCGACAAGACACGTACGCGTAAATGCCTGATTAAATAACATTTAAAATTTGGTTTGAAGGTTTCGGGGAAAGCGGTTAGCACTTGTAACACTTCCCCGTCCGAGCCTGTTAATAACTCGTCATATCGACAAATTCCAGAGAGAGGGTAATTGCAATTACTGAAGCGAATGGCTGTAAGGATTTGCCTTCAGGCGAAGTGCTTTACCTGGGTACACGTCCTCGTTCGGTGTAGAAAGTGAGTGTTAGTCATTCCGGCAATCGATTGATTTCTTACTTAGCTTACCATCTAAGCAGTCATGACATATTTTCATATATAGTTTCGATTTAAATATGGAAGCGGAGACACGTACATGCACAAATGTGCACACACACGCACAACGTCGAAATTATATATATATATATATATATATATATATATATATATATATAAATAGATTTTTTTAACATTATTTTTTATCGATACTCGTATTTAAGTAGATATTCTGTTTTATAATATATTGATCAAAAATAATGTTCAAACAAATCATTTCAAACTGTCAGTTGCTTAAAGACCATTTCGCTAATCTTCGTTAATTTCCGTAATATATATATATATATATATATATATATATATATATATATATATAGTGAGAGAGAGAGAGAGAAAGAGAGGGAGGAAGAGAGAGATTGCGATGAGTAAATTGTTGCCATTTGTTTTAGATTTTTTTCGATCGCACAATATAGTAGGGTGAGTTGGACACTGTCTGTGAGAAATAGAGTACACTTATGCAATTCACTCCGCCGGAATTTGGACACGCTGTGCTGCTCGATATTCGAATACAAACATTACAGAGTGTCTGGGTGTCGATTAGAGGACAGCACAGAGAGTTAGGAGAAAGTTGAATGAGTCTAATGCTGATTACGGAGGTGCGGTAACTCGGAAAACACTCCCTAATCGTTCTGATATTAAAGGCACCCCTAAATAAAATGCATTGAAGGGGTAGTGCTGCCCTAGGTCAAGAGGGTGGCCGATAGAAGATTTTATGTCTGCCAACAAAACTCTGAACCATGCCACACACGCCAGAGGAACCAGTCATAGCCATCAGATAATTCTACGACCACATCACCCCTAACATCTGGCCACCTATCTCCCCAGATTGCAACCCCCTTGATTATTATGTTTAGGGTGCAGTTGAGTGAGAAACCAATAGAATTTTTGTAACACCAAAGATGAGCTAAAGCCATGGATTATAGCAACATTCACCAACTTAAACAATTGGACAATCCAAAAGAGTCGTAGGAGATTCCGAATTTGTCTGGAGGCCGTGATTGAAACAAATAGCCATTTTCTTGAATAAATTTACTCTTACTGACAAATTATATACGAAAAAGAAAAATCTCTATGCGTCGTGCCCCTTTAAAATATTGGTGATCATGTTTGCCATCTCTTCCAAGCCCTCCACTGCTATCAATTCGCCAGGTAGTTTATGCTTCGCTATCATCTTACCTTCAGTATTTTCATGTGTATCAAATTTTCCAAGCCCTCTTTTCTTTTTATCCACCAAAGAAATTTCAACTGTCTCGTCCTGATGTTAAGCTTAGGTGTCATTTTTTTTTGGCATTGTCACTAGAACATAGCGGTTGCTCATATGATTGGTTTATGTTATTCTCAGCATCTTTCTGTAGAACAACATTTCTGTTACTTCAAGTCGTTTCTCCATCTGTGAGGAGACTGCCCAGAATTCACTGCCATATAAGATGACTGATACTACATAAGAGTTCAGTAAACTTTTCCTTCTTACTAACGATAACGATATTTCTTATGTGTCTTAATACTTTGCTCAGCTTTACAGTGATATATATACATTTGTTTGAACATCAGTTTTAATAGATACTCATATTTTAGTAAATATTCTGTTTTAAATTAAACTATATATATATATATATTAGTAAATATTCTGTTTTAAATTAAACTATATATATATATATATATATATATATATATATATACTTGTATTTGAGTAGATAGCCTGCTTTCTAATTAAATTATATATATATATATATATATATATATACGCTCTCACACCCTGATGGAGCACTATGGAGGAATGGTAGACTATATTAACAGTAGTTATTCACGCATTTACGCATCGTTCATTCAGTATTGAATTTGAACACTCTCGGCAACTAGCCTATGTTTACATTGTATATAACACGCTAAAGTCAGCCTTCCTCTACCGAGCCCCAATAGCTTACAAGTAGAATTGCTGACTGATATCAATTCAGTTGGGTTTCAATCTAACCGTACTGATGCAGCGAAACAAGTCTGTCTGCGGATGACTACTATATATATATATATATATATATATATATAATTAACTTTAATTAAAGAGAATATCTAATGTTCAAACAAAGAAAAAGTTGATGTATATTCCATTTCGTTAATCTACGGAACATTCCGTGATATATATATAATATCGAGTGAAAATAATTGTAGCAACGCTGCGTGTAGTTTGGGCTTGATTTTTGGAACTCCATTTTAGTTTGCTTTGTTTTATTAAAAGATTTGAACAGTATCATATTTTTTTTATTTTGATCTATTTTGCATTTAAGATATAATTTTTATAATCTGTTAAAATATCTATCTATCTATCTATCTATCTATCTATCTATCTATCTATCTATCTATCTATCTACCTATCTCTTGGATCACGGAAGTAGCAGAACTTTACCCAGAAGCTGTGTGCTGAGTTTCTACTGCACAATATCCGTGCTAAGGGATATTAATAAAATAAGACAGACACCAGAAGACAGAACAACAAATAGTAGAAAAGAGGAGGTCTTTAGAGTCTCAGAGAGCACAGTTTGATACTAATCGTCAATGATACTCTGAATTCTCAAATTCCTATCATTGTTTATTTTTATGGCTACTCCGTTCCACAAACCATTCCATTCTTGTGAGCACTAGAGGGGTGTTAGCTGCTCTACAACACCTCATCACTAACTATTTTGTCCTCTGGACATGATATTTTTTTCTCTTTGGATTGATCTCGATTATTCCCGTAGCTCTTCTTTTTCGCTTTCCTCAGCGCCTTTGTTGTATCTCTAAAGACATCTGCACATCGAACATCGAACATTCTTCTCTAGTGTACCTTCTTTTTATTTGGTTTACGTACCTCATTATAATCTATCTTGGTGGTGTGCGGATGTCAAATGAGCCACTGTATGCATTTTACAAAACTTTGCGTATCCCCTTGATGATAATTGCGTCCCGTTGTCTGATAGGAGCGTGTCTGGTACACCAAATCTTGCAAACAATTCGTTTAGAAATTCTGTTGTGATCCTTCTTGACGGCGATTTGCATCTGAAAACGTCTGGGCATTTGAAAAGCTAAGCACCACAATAAAATAGTATATACCCCTTATCGACCTTGCATAATCTATGTGTGGCCAAGACTAAAGCTTGTTAGTTTTTGGCTACAGATTAAACTTTATGGGTGGCGATTTTGCCGCTAACTGGCAATTCTTGCAATTTTTGTCCAAGTTTTCAACGTCTTTATCAATTCCGTTCAAATACACGAAACTTCGCATAAGCGCTTCCATACATGAAATGCCCAAATGTTCCGTATGGAAATTTCGTAATATTTTTATTTAAAACTGCCAGAATGACCACCTGTTCAACGTACAGTAGTATATCTTGACAATTTAAAAAAATATTTTGCTTATTTTCTTTTATTCCCAATAACTCTTTCTTTTTTTCAAAGTTCGCTTTAGTTCTAATCTCGTCAATTATGAAAAGTAATTCGCTCACAGTTTTATGCAGTATATATATTTTATTCTTGAACCACAAACCAATGAAGCTGTTACTGTTTCTCCCAGTGCTTTGGTCATTCTCGAAATTAATCTCGATAATCCGTTTGCATACTCTATCTTTTTTAAAAGTAAATACTCCATATTAAATGAATAGTCAATTGAAATAATTGCCCATGTTTGCAGTCTGTTTGCAGCATGCGTTGGAATACCTTTCTTCGAGCCAAAACTTTTTACCAATGAACGGTGATCCGCTTAAAACATAAACTGTCTTCCTTGAATATAGTTATGAAACTGTTTTACAGTAAAAAACATTGCTAACCCTTCGTTTTTGATTTGGGAGTTTTTTTGTTCCGCTGGCAGAAGCGTCCTTGAGATTGATAAACAGCTTTTAGTTTTCTATCATTTTGTTCATAAAGCAATACATTCCCTAACCCAAAGTTGCTGGCGTCACTTTCTACATATATTTCCTTGTACAGGTCATAATACGTTAATGACAGTTCAGAAATTAGAGCCTGTTTTAATTATGAAATGCTTTCTCGCATTCTTCAGACCATACTCATTTACATCTTTTTTAACAATTTATTCAAGGGTGCTCCGAGCTCCTACATATTAGGAATGTAGATATAGTAGTTCGCTAATCATAAGAATGCTTGTAACGATGCAATATTTGAATGTGTTTGCATGTTTTTATCCCACTTGTCTTACGAGGATCCAGTTTTCTAACTTTGTCCTTAACAATCTGACATAAATAATTAATTTTTGGTTGAAAGAACTGATACCTGTCTATAATGAGCTTAAAGCCGTAATCATTTATCCTTTTAAACACCTCGTTCACGTGCTTCGCATGTTCATTACGGTCTATGATTTTAATTAACCCATCGTCAAAATATGCCATCGCGTAATCCAAACTCTTTAGCATCTTTCCCATAACTTGTGAGTGCTTTTTTACACCGATCATCTGTTAAACTTACACAGACCTTGTGCGTATTTATAGTTAATATTTTTGCAAACTCTTCGTCTATCGGTATTTCTAAATATACTTCTGAAAGGTCTAGTCTAGCTAATCATTTTCCTCCAATCAGCTTTCATTTTCTGAATCACCAAACTTACTCAATAGTAAATACGAATTTTCTTATCGTTTGTTCAGTTCAAACAGCCTATAACAAATATCTTCTGAAACCTGCGATAATAAGCATCAAATGTAACCTCTTCTTCAGGTTTATATGAAAAATCTCCAACTTATTTTAACACAGCATCCTCCAAATATGTATCTGGTTTATCTTTTTTTGAGAAAATTTTCAACAGTATAGCAAGTTGATTTTTTGCCGTTTTTGAGTAAAATCTCTTTTCTTGCTATTTTTGTGCTAATTGTTGTTGCCTTTTTGTGCTAATTCCTGTAGTTTACAAATTGTTTTTATACTAATTCTGATTGTTTAAAATATTCAAGGAAGCATTTCTGGAAGCTGTCCATTTTTAAATTTGCTGTTGTTCCTGATTATTTTTGAAATTGTCGTCAAACTCTTAGTTTACGTTAGTAAATCTGTACGAAAATTTTGGAGGCAAATCTGTTTTCCGACTTTTCGACGCCAAATCTGTTATTATAGATGTGCTTGTTTGACGTCTACGTAGCTAGATCTGTTGTATGTAGATTTTGTTTGTTGATATTTTTGTCGTCAGTCTATTGTTTTCGGTGTATGTTATTTTTCAACGGACTGATTTCTCCAGTCGTAAAAAAAACAAGTCATTTTCCACCACTATTATAATAAATAGTGAATTTACTTCGTCGTCATTCTGTTGTATCACCAATGGCAGGACGACATTAAGAAGCTGTGTACTGATTATCTATAACACAATATCTGTGCTAAGTTAATACAAATGAGACAAACACCAGAACAATAGTACAACAAACAGTAGAAGAGAGGATAGGTTAAGTCGCTAGAGTTGCAGAAAGCACAGTCAGATACTAATCGTCAATGACACTCCGAAGGTATCAACCACTTCCCCACTTCCGCGAATGCCCGAGGTAGATGCGGCACAAGGCTATTTACGTGGGAACACTGAGCCCTTAAGCTCGGACAAAAATCTTGTCTGCTTTTCTCCAGGCGAGACTCAGCACTTCGGCAGAGCCCCTTGCGGGTTCCTCTCCCCCCACCTCGAAGGCAGAGAGTCCGACAAAAACAAAGACCGACGCACGCAATCGATCTACTCAGAATGTCAATGACACTCCGAATTCGCAGACTGGTATTAGTCTTCATTTTTATTGCTACTCCGGTTCACAGACCATTCCATTCTTGAGAGCACTAGAGGGCTGTTAGCTGCTCGACAACATTATCTATCTATCTATCTATCTATCTATCTATCTATCTATCTATCTATCTATCTATCTATCTATCCTATATTTTTTGTACTATAACCACTGATAGAACAAACCACCCGGTGTTTCCAAAATTTGTGGGTATTGTAAATGGCTTTGCCACTGGTTGCCACCGTCTCAATTTAAGGAATTCTAAGAACATTGTCATAGATAGATAGACAGATAGATAGACAGATAGATAGATAGATAATTTTTTATGCAAACCGAGAGTCATTTATTTTAGTGTATATAAATATGCGTGATAGTATATACACATACATACATACATATATATATATATATATATATATATATATATATAAGGTATTTAGAATTAAAAGGTAGTTTTCACCGCAAAAACGAGAAAATCGGGTTTAAATTTTTTGACTTTTCAAATGCCGTTAATTTTGATCTGTTTGATATAAACCACTTAATTATTTAAAGTATGATTAAAGCATCTACTTTAGTATACAAGCACTTGCACTTAGACTTAACTGATTTTCACATATAAGGCGGAAAGTACGTTCTTGTATAGAAGACCTCATAAATATTTCTATGAACCTGAAATGATAAAAGAGAATATTGTAAAGTGTTACTGAATGATTTATACACAGCATTTTGAATTACGAATACGATATAACAGAACAATCAAATCGAAATTTGAAAACATTGGTTAGATGGGAAGAAGAAACCCTGGCTTCAAGGATGTGCCAAAGAGATTTGTAAGACAAAAGGAAATAAAAAAAGAAAAGTGTTTAAACAGCAAATAAACAAATAAAGAAGCAGATGCTACGAATGAAAACAGAGAGAAAAGATGCCTAATAATAATAACATTAGCTAAAGAAGTGAAAAGAAAATTAGAAATTAAAGTAAACATTTAAAAAATGAGTAACTTAAAAAGGTGACGTAAAAAACGTATGCATCTATCCAAACACTGACAAAATCAATGGATGAAAAATAGAAGAACGTCATAGAATAGCCAAGAGCCTACATTCATGTGCACAATAATAATTTAATCATTTATAAAAACAAAAATATGCGATGGTTAAATTGTCGCCATTTAATATTTTAAATTTTGTCTACGTGCGTTGTCTTCGCTTATGTCGACAGCTAAGCCCGTAGCACACCATCTGTGAAAAAAAGACGCAATTTGGAAACGGCTTGCTGTACTGCCTGGCATTCGCACTTGAAGCTCAAATACGAACATTTAAGAGTGTTTGGGTGTCATTCTGTGGACAGTGCGGAGAATTTGGAAAGAGTGGGATGATATCATAGAGTTTAGAGTGATCACTAATGATGGTGACGTTATGCCTACAATTATCTTCCCACCAGGCCAAAGATTCAACACGAGTGCCGATATCAAGTGCCTTGAGAAAGTGGTTCTGGATCATCTGCTGGAAGACCCTGTGTCTGACAACAGAATTCTGTACCATGCCACACAAGCAGAAAAACTTTGTCATGGGTGTGAGACAATTTCTGCGACCGCATCAATCTTTACATCTGACTACATAAATTACAAGATCCCAATCCTCTTTATTATTATATGTAGGACTTTCAAAAGACCAGTAAAACTCTTTATAACACTAAATATGAACTACAGCCAAGGATTATGTCAGCACTCGCTTACTTAAACGATAAGAACGTCCAAAAGAGATACAGAAGATTCCGAAGTCGTCTGGAGGCGGTGGTTAAAGGCAATGGCGATTATTTTAAATCAATTTAGTATTTCAAGTTATGTTTGTGTAATTTCTGTATATATAATAAAAGAAGATGTCAGTGTTATTTTCATTTTTACCTAATTTAGACAAAAATTTCTCCTTATATACATATATATTTGAATGGCTTTTGTCTTTTGTGGATAACTTAAAGATAATGAATTATATTGCTCTTGTTAAATTTTGCATAATAAAAATCCTGAAAAAAATTTTAAAAACTTATTATCAGCAACTTTAAAAAGTATATATATACATATATATACATATATATATATATATATATATATATATATATATATATATATTAAGCTGAAAATCTTAAGGGATATTACTGGTGAATATCAATTTTATTGTAAAAATATTTGATATCTATCTATCTATCTATCTATCTATCTATCTATCTATCTATCTAGATAGATAGATAGATAGATAGATAGATAGATAGATAGATAGATATCAACACTGATATATACATAACACATCACGCAATAAGTCCGTGTCGTGACATATAGATGCCGCCATTAATTAGAAAAAATCCTTATAACTTTTATGAAGTACTAACCCTCAAATGACATGTGACAAAATTTGGGCTCAATCAGATTATAAGTTTACAAATTACAGTTATTTAAGTGAAGCTACTGCTGCAAATTTTAAAAATAATGGAAAAATCTGAATTTCGTGTGTTGATAAAGCATTGCTTTCTGATGGGAAAAATACTGTTCAAGCAAAACAATGGCTTGATAAGTGTTATTAAGACTATGCTCCGTCGGAAACAACAGTTAAGAGGTGGCATGCTGAAATTATACGCGGTCGTATAGGCATAAATGATGTTGAACGCTCAGGTTTCCCGAAATCAGACCTTCTCCATGAAAACACCAATAAAAATCCCCAAACTCTTTTGGGCCGATAGCAAATTGAAGTTGCGGGAGATTGCACAAGAGTTTAACATATCAGAAGGAAAAGTTTTCATCATTTTACATGAACATTTGTCAACGAGAAAGCTGTGTTCAAAGTGGATGCCACGTTTGCTCACAAACAATCAAGACCAACAATTCGTCCACAATTCAGATTGTTGTTTGCAACTGTTTCAAGGCAAAACAAGAATAGGTTTTTTGGTAAACATGTGACAATGGATAAAAACTGGATCTACCACTTTACTCCGGAGTCAAATCGGCAGTCAGCTCAGCGAACAGGTGCAGGTGAAAGCTGTCTAAAGCGAATAATGACGCAAACGTGAGCAGGCAAGGTTTTGATTTCCGTATTTCGGAATGCGCAAGGTATTTTGTTCATCGATTACCTTGAGAAATGAACAACCACTAATAGCGAATATTATATAGCATTTTTGGTGCGTTTGAAGGTAGAAATTGCCAAAATCGGCCGCAAATGAAGAAGAAAAAGTAATCTTTTACAAAGACGACGAACCGTGTCACAAGTCGATCGCAACTATAGCAAAACTACATGAACTGCACTTTGAATTGCTTCCGCATTCACCCTATTCTCCAAATTTTGCCCCCAGCGACTACTGGCTGTTTGTAAACCTCAAAAGAATGCTTCAGGGAGAGTGATTTGTCTCCAAGAAGTTATATTTGAAACTGTGACGTATTTTGAGGCCAAAGAGAAGTCGTTCTACAAAAAAGGTATGGAATTGTTAGGGAAGAGTCGGAATCAGTGTATCATCATAGAAAGAGAATATGTTGATGACTAGAATCGAATTTTGTATAAAAGTTATTGATTTATCAGCTAAACTCGGGATTAATTGAGTGATGTGTTAGAGAGAGAGAGAGAGAGAGAGAGAGAGAGAGAGAGATAAAAACAGAGAGAGTTTGGAATCTTCTGCATCTCTTTTGGACGTTCTTATTCAGCAGACTGGAATAGATAGATTAGTACCAACAGACTGAGATAGATAGATAGATAGATAGATAGATAGATAGATAGATAGATAGATAGATAGATGTTACCAGTTTGTGTGACGCATAGACCTCGGAAAATTATGAAAAAAGTCTTACACAGACAGATGGAAAACTTTGACAATTAAACAATGCAAACATTTTCAAATATGCCAAACAGAAATTTCCTTGTCGAAAAGAAAGATCAAATAATAGAAAAAGACACACAAGAGGCAACGAGAAAACTAAGTCAGACATTGTGCAAACAAACAAATGAAAACATCAACACAAACATCAATTTCTCATTTGTCAACACTAATTAGTCAAGGATTTCTTTTCTAGAGCGCCGAAGAAACTCACATTGCATTGTCTAACTTCCAAACTTGTATCCTGTTATTCAGATGGGTCGTTTCACAATGGATGAGAGCAAGTAAAATGATCGCATAAAAACATTCTTACCTCGGAAATATAATCTTCGAGTGTGTAAAAGATTTGATGCTATTTTAACTCACCCTGAAAATTGGAATATATTATGTTGAATAATATTATTTTCATGATTGTTCGTTGAAAGATATATCGCTGTGTATTTGGATAGCAATTTCTCTTTACTTTGAAAAAGACTGACATGATATTTTTGGTTAACTTTCGATTACCTTTTGCTTGTGTTTACAAGCGTATTTTTTTCAAGACTTTGCAAGTATTAATCAAAACAAGTTTGATTAAAAACAACCGAGAATGATGGACTGTAAATTATTAATACAGTTGTCTACTCTTCGAGTAGTTGAGTATTAAGCTCGAATATTAGTCTGAACTGTTCGAAGCTTATATTATGTTGTTGTTCAGATCAAGTTCTTCTCGTCGTTAGAATCTCTATTTTCAACAGAATGGTATTCTTTCGAAGGTTGTAAGTTTGATAGAGCCTATGGTGACGCCATGTTTAACGGCTTTTTGGAACGAGTCCTCACTAAAATGAATGCTTGCTTTTCTTTGTATTTATTTATTTATTTTGATATATTAATATGTATGTGTATGTGTGTGTGTGTGTGTGTGTGTGTGTGTACTCGCACGTGCGGATCATATGCAATTCAAGACTTAGATACACTAAATATATATATATTTGATATATTTTATGTGTGCCCACACACGCACACACAAACACACACACAGATATATATATATAGTTTATCAAGGCAACAGATAATTTTCTAAATATATACAGTTAAATATAACAGACAATGAATGTCTATTATGTTTAAACATGAGCCGTTCTAAACATCGTATTTTGGCTTTAATTTCAAGTGAAAATAAAGACAAAAATTTTCCAACATTTGGATCTCTTTTATTATGCTGGTTCTAAGCTTTCGGCTCACATGAGTCATCTTCAGAGACATTAAAAGAACGTTAACATAAAGTCATCTACCATCAAAGATGATTTATTCTGTGTTGACATAAAACATTGTAAAGATAACAGTCAGCGAATATACATGTACATTTTTAATGCGGTTCTACGATGTCACACCGCGTGAGAGCCCGAAATGTTAACAGAACCATATGTTTAAATGCAATGTAATTTGTTACGATCAGATTAAAATGCGATTTTATTAAGTGTGGATTGTTTTGATTTAATGTAGATGACCTCCAATATCTGAAGGAACTTTTTACTGTGTGTATGAGTGAGTATTATTGTGTTATTGACTAAAATCTGCATAATATTAACTATAGGCTATGTTTCTTTTAAGAAATGTTGTTTGATTGAACTCTGATCAGAAAGGTGACAGGTAAGTCTACGGGAAAGCGTGTTTCTATATATATATATATATGTGTGTGTGTGTGTGTGTGTGTGTGTGTGTGTGTGTGTGTGTGTGTGTGTGTGTTTGTACGTGTGTGTGTGTGTGTGTTTGTACGTGTGTGTGTGTGTTTGTACGTGTGTACGTGTGTGTGTGTGTGTGTGTGTGTGGGTGTGTGTGTGTGTGTACATCGAAATCATCACCCAGTCGTAACACTTTGTTTCATGCAAAACCCAAACGTCAGGCAATGTGAGTTGTAATTTTGCTCGGACGTATATACAGGTGAGTGATGCACTATGGGTAGCTTATTGCATTGTGAGTAATCTGCTTTATTATTCTAGCTTCTATTTCGGTGGGTGTAATTTGTTTTTTGTTTATTATTTACTTAATATATTTACTTATTTATTTGTTTAGATTAATTTTACTTGCTTTTGCTTATTTGTCTTATTTTATTAATTCACCTTCATTTATTCATGTTCAATTTCAGATTTTTGATTTGTAAGTAGCGTAGTAAAAATTTGTTTTTATGTCTGCATTTTGAGATGAGATTTGATCATTTATTTAGTAGTTTGTTTTGGCGTGAGAACTTAATCATAGCTATTTGTTACCAGAGTTTACAATTTTTGGATAGATTGTTATCGGCTAATGTTTTTTACTATTTTAAATCATATTTTTGGTGTAATTTTTTAAATCTCCAATATATGTTTAGAAAGCATTATGCTGTTCGTCTATTTATTATCTTAAAGGATGATTTGTGTGAGTAGGTTCTTTGTTTCCAGGGTCCTTCAGTTACTCCTACGTATTTGTTTATGGTGGGTTGAACGATATGTTGTTTTTCTTCCAGTTGGCTTTTTGTGCTGTGTGGTATGTATGTGAGTGTTGTCAGGAATCCACTATCTTTTAGGGCTGTTTCATAGCTTTCCTTAGCTTTGTTGAATGTGGTTTCAGTCGAAGAATTGTCATAAAACTTGCGGTTAATTGATACTTCCAGTGAAATCATATTACAAATCAACAGAGTGCAATAAATTAATCCGCAATAGATCACTGACATGTATATATTAAATGTCGTTCAAAAGCACAGCGCACATGGCCGGATGACTGCTTTTAGCATGAAACAGACTGTTGCCTCTAAATGTTGACTTCAATGTCCACTTTTATATTTACATACGTGCTATCCATGATACTGGGCACATTAACTCATAATATATAATACCTTATAAGCAAATATTTTTTATTTAAATTTCAGTTAATTTTATTAATATTTTGAGCGATTTATTTTTCGAGTAACAAAAAAATTTGTTTACAGATACTTGATTCAAAATAAAAAATAATTTTACTTTTTGCCTTCATAACGTCTGTCAATGGGCGAAACGCGTAAGCGAAGATATTGTAAATGGCGGCATACTCGAGGATTTTCTCTTTTGATGAGTATGGAATTTTTTAGATCAAAACTCTGGCCATATTTATTTCTGTGTATGGTCCGTTCATTTGTTAAGTCATTGATGAGGTCACTTTTGTGCTCATAGATACGTTTTTTTTTATATTTTAGTTGATCTTATGATTATCTTTTGAGTAATTTTTCCAATAACCAACAACTTTTTGTTTATAAATACTTTATTTAAAATAAAATAAAATTTATTTATTTGCCTTGATAAAGTCCGTTAGTGGACGAAACGCGTAGACCAGAAAATATAGTTTTCTTCATGTCTTCTTTTTTAATCATTATACTACTAAATAAACGGAGAGAGATCATTAGTTTGTGTCGTCATAAAAATAGATATAAATTGCAATAATAATATTCTTCCAATTAGTCAAAATAAACATTTTTTTAAATTTTGACTAAGCAGTTAATTCCCTCTACTTAGCAATATTAACTCAAGGATCAAGCCACATACCTCCCACTACCAAAGAAGAAATTACTACTAAAATTCCGCTAGCTTAACCCTATAAAACGCAATACAGAAAAAAACAAAAATCTTGAAATTTAAATACCAGAATATACTCCTAAGTAAAGAGAGGGTGATCATTAGTATGTGACGTCATAGAAATAAGCATAAATTGGAATAAGTATCCTATTCTTCCAATTAGTCACAATAAGGTTTTTTAAATATTTGGCTTAGCAGTCACTTCCCCACTATCTATCATTACTAACTCAAGAGTCAAGCTACATACCTCCCAGTACCACAAATTAAATTGCTACGAAAATTCCGCTAGCTTAACGATATAAAAAGCAATATCCTCCAACCCCTTTCTTTTAGAAGAGCAAATCTCGGGTATTAGAATTTTCCCTCATCCTTTTTTTAAAAAGAGGTTGAGAATGCATGTCTTAAAATGACATGTTGAAAATGGCTGTTTCCCCTCATCATCTGAATTTACATATATATATATATATATATATATATATATATATATATATATATATATTGGACAGTTAAACCACAATTTCGAGCTTAGTACACAATATTTGTTACAGAAATATATAATAAATTAAACAGACAGGCACTGTTGGTTTCGGTTAATTGGATTATTAGTTACTGCTTGGATTATTACTAACTTCTTAATATAAGTTATATTTCTAAACATTCTCCTTCGCTCCAAGCAAGTCGATAATCTCACTAAAACTCAAGGTGTTACTAGGAGTGAATTTAAATGGAAACCTAATTCTAAACAATAAACAAGGGAAAAACCATTGCACCTGTTCAGAGACTGGAAAGGAGTGTGAACCAGACGATAGGGTATTTAGGAACAACATTGTCATTCCACTGTCTGACAAAGGCCTTTCAAAACAATTCCCACGGAGACAGTTGCAATGTTTAACAGAAAATCCACCTATCTTATCTCACCAAACTTTTATTCTGTCCTTTTCCAGCGGCATTTGCTAACATTCGAACACCGTTCAACGAATATATCGAATTTAACGTTTATTCTGTACGCACACATTTTTCTCGGTCAGTCATTTTCTTTTTATACAACGCTTCACTCAGGACAAGGTTCAAGAGTCACTCATGGTTGAGGTTTACTGAAAGAGATATTAGAGCTGTTTTATACGAAAGTAAAAGTAGGAAGAAAATGAATATGAGTAACTCTTGATTTGACAAGATTGTGATTGTAGTTTTCAAGGAAGTAGCATTTGAAAAAATATCTATCTATCTGTTGTGGTGTCCTCCCTCTAAAGAGTCTATGATGAACTCTTCCGCCGACTATATGATTAGTAGTAGAGGGGGCCTTGGAGAAGAAGTCAAATTGATTTCAGTTGGGTCTCTGTCCTCGGGCAGAGTTCGGCTTTGTTGTATATCTGCCCTAGTACGGACATGCGGCTGAAAGAAATTGAACTGAAGAGTGCCAAACCTTAGGGGGCCATCCCTCAGGCTTTATCTCTCCTTCGGGAGGGGGATGAGTTTATTGCCTGGCACCTGAGGCGTTCCCAAAAGGGGACGTGCCATGGGGTTTTTGGGAATTTTTCTACGGCGCTGCCGATAATCCCACCTAAATACTGACCTTGTGTCGCATCTTTTGCATCGTGGGTGCAAAAGTAAATACCAACAGTCGAATTGATTGCTGGACAACCGACACACGTTCTAGTCCTATAATACTGTATTTAATGTTGTATTTACTGTTAGATATACAATATTTCTCTAACACATATTTTGTTATTTCTTAAACCTTTTACTTGGTCACAACAACATCTATCTATCTATCTATCTATCTATCTATCTATCTATCTATCTATCTATCTAAGTCAATATTTTCACGATAAAATTAGTATTAGCCAAGTGGTGAAGATACAGTTTTTTAATTATATTTATGAAAAATACAGCTTGAGATTTTCAGCTTATAAAACATATATTCTTATTAAAAAAATACTAATAATCACTTATTTTCGGGTCACTGGGTTTTATTATGGAAACAAACGGAGTTCTGTATAAAACTTTAATTGTAAATTAATACATTATTTCTTGTATTTAATCGATTAAGAAAGATATACATTTACAGAAACATATAGATTTAGTTAATACAATATAATTTCTATATGAGTAAATTATTTTGTTTCCATATTAATGTACGGTCATTGACTTAATATAACCTTCATCAGTCTCTCAACCATTGGTTAGATTAAATATAATGGGTTGTTTCAACTTGAATATTTCTGATATAGTGTTATTGTTTTCAAACAGTACTTTTATAATATTTTAATACTGAAAACAGCTTGTTTTTTAATCGATTTACCTCAAGCAAAGAAGTACTGCCACTGGTGCACAGAGGGTTACAGGGGAGAAGAGCGAAAGAAAAGAGAGGAACAAGATACAGAGAGGGTCGAGAAAAGTATAAGAGAAAGATGGGATTCCAGGAGATAAAAGATGGCAATTGACATTGCACTTGAAGATCGTAGCTACCAGGGAAGCAAATGCACGGCAGGAAGTTCCAAAGTCGGGAAGTATGAGAAAAGAAACTGATATAATAGAATAAGATATAATATTCAACTGTTTTCACTGGAAAATGGTAGGACCCAGCTGCCAGTGTAGTAGCAAGAGTAAATTCGTATAGAGGGAGAAACTAGGATGTAAACTTATCGAGGCAAAAGCCGTGAAAATATTTGTAGAAAAGACAGAGGGAAACACATCCCGACCGTAAGAAAAAGTCGAGCTGCCAAATTAGAATCGATTACATTGCAGATGATCTTTTGAATTTAGTCAAGAAGCCCGAAATGAATAGCAAGAGCTCTCGACCAGATATGACAACTGTATTCAATGTACAATCAAAATGGTAGATTTGTACACGTGCAAGATGGATTCTGACGAGTAAAACTTCCTGGCCTGATACAGTGACCCGATCTTCTTAGCAGTAGCTATTGTTTCATATAGTCGTTCCACTTGAGGTCAGCTGTGAGAATGAGGCTGAGCTTAGGTGGCAAGGGTGGGGGCAATGTATTGCTTTCTGAAAGACTAGCCTCACACCTACTGATGAAAGATAGAAGAATTTGTCTATTAGTGATTAAAGAAAATCGGCTTTGTTCTGGAAGCATTCAAATTTACTAGACATTTCTTGCTCCAATCCACCACCGATTGAAGCTATTATCAAGGTTTACTCTATCTATCTTGGCAGTTTTCTTATTGAGGCCGTAGTAAATGATGGCCTGGTCGGCGTAGATGCCTACTTGTGAAATGATTGTATCAGGAAGATCTTTGATGAAGATCAGGAAAAGCGTAGGACCTTTAGGGGCACCCGTTCGTGTGATAGGATCTGAAAATATCCCCGTTTAATTGCACAATTTAACAGGAACGTTTGTATTAGATCAAACAAGCGTCCATTTATACTATGGCACTGTAGAGTGTGCAGAAGGTTAGCATGCCAAACCCTGTTAAACGTTTTCAAAATATCCAGGTTAACCACTTAGAGCTTGGCTGTTTCTATCAAGAATCTAGTATATGTATTTGGTAAAGGCGAATTGGAATGGACATTCCAGAAGCTGAGCAGAGTATTAAGAGACAATAAACTTACGCTAGAAACAAAGAAGAGAGTAGTGGATTGCTATATGATGCCTATTCTTCAATATGGCAGTGAATGCTAGACAATATCATCAAAGATTATGGAAAAACTTGAAACACCTGAAATGTGGTTCTACAGAAGGATGCTGCGGATATCATGGATAGAGTATTTGAGCACTGATGAGGTCTTAGAAATGATGGAAACAAAAAGGAAATTAATACTATCTTAAGGAGGTCAAGTTTAGAAAATATGTCAGTTCTAGGGGGAAAATTAAGAGTGGGTCCACCATACGAGTCAAAACTTGTGGGCCGCTAATTGCTGTTCCATTCTATCAGCAAACAACACCTTAGCATCATTTAGGATCCTTTTGCACTCATTATAGACAGAGACAAAAATGCGCCTACTATATTCAGACTCGTTACTCCAGTAAAACCGGAAGAAATGATTCAAGTGGGCAATGACAGCCGTGCAAGCAGGAGAGAACCAAGTGGGTGAATGAAGTTGGAATGAGGTTTGAATGAGGTTAATGTTGAGGATTATTGAATGAGGTTTTTGTGAAGGCCTAACAGATAGAAGTGTATAGTATGAGGATACATAGAATAGTCGTTCGTTATCTATCTATCTATCTATCTATCTATCTATCTATCTATCTATCTATTTGATAGTCTATTCATATCTATCTATCTATCTATCTATCTATCTATCTATCTAAGTACATGTTTTTCAAATGAAACTGATATTAGACAACTGATGTAGTTAGAGCTTTAACGATATACTTATAATATTCAAAAGAAATACACCTTGAGTGTTTTAGGTTATAAAATATATATTTTTTCCAACATTATTGATAATGATTTCTTTTGGTAATTATTATATTTTTAATTGAATGTGATGGAAATGAGGTTGATTATCCTCGGTAGGCACATCATGGTGTCAGGACGAGAAAATGATGAATGGGTGACTCCTGACCCAGACATTTGTACAATACCCTATATTAGTTTTAATTTGTCTTTTGCAAACATAAAGCACGAGAGGAGGCATATACTCTCTGGAGCGGTACAGGCTTCTTTAGCGATGGATCGTATACATGATTTTCACCTGAGATCTGTGTTGCACTTAAGTCCCAGTAGGCGTGAAAAGCATGGATCTTTTTAGAGAGTTCCAGGGTTTATTGTAACAGAACAAAAGCTCGTGGTCCGATCGGATATGACGAAATGTTACTAGCCAGTTTTCCCCAATTCTGCTTTTAGTACATGATCAGCCGATCACAAGATCCGCACTTGGTGGTTTTCAAGTCAATTCTCTAATGACACTAGTTTCTTTGGCGAATATAGATAACAGATTATATTTTGATATCAGTTAGAATAAGTCCCATACTACAATTATAACATTTTTGTTTTGCTAGGCTAAGCTAAAAGCATTTTTGTAGACTAAAAACATTGCTCTTTCATAAGATCACATGATTAGACATAACATCGCCCTTATGTTCAATATCTGTTAGCATACTGGATAATTGTTATCCAGTGGAATTATCAATACTTTTTGACATCTAGCAAGTTTTTGGTTAACAGATGGTGTCTGCGCCTCATAACTAATCATTATTGCACAAATTCACATCGCCGAGTATTATGTTTTTGAAGTCTGTGTTGTTCTTTTCCTAGACTAGCCACCAACCAAGTTTAGAGATTCCGTTATGCTCTGTTATTTAATCTACAGATAAGAGGAGATGGTTTCATAACTATCGAAAAAGTAAAAGTGAAATAAATGACCGCAATTTGGGGGGGAATTATTTCACACCAAATATGGTGATAAAATTACTAGAATGCAAGGGGTTACTGAGAGTGAACAAGAATTAGAAGACTTTAGTGAGGAGAAGTGAAGGGTAAGGAGAATAAAAAAACAGGATTCCGGAAAACAGAAGATGGCGATTGGCGTTGCATTTATACTTTTGATGATTGTAAGTGGCAGGAAAGCAATAAATCAGAAGAGAGTTCCATAGTTGAGAAATGCGAGAAAATTAACAATTAGAATAGAGCATATGGTTGCATATACCTAGATCAACACTAAAATGGCAAGCACTTCTATGATTTTATGGAAAAGTTTGCATCTTGCTGTTAAGTAGCAATAATAAAAGGCACTTACTGCCGTAGTGAGATCGATCCCTGCCGAGTAGCTTTTTTTTATGTATTTCTGCAAGCTTAAACTAAACGTATTTGTTTAAATTAACTTTAAAAGACTTAGTACTTAGTAATTACGTTGAGCATCTCGCCATGGATTGTTTATCCTTCCTAACAGGCCGTTACAGTTGTAATATGCTTGATTCTCATTGGACGGCGTCTTTCACTATTCTAATTCGCTTTCGGGTTTCTAAGCAAATTCTTCTACCATTTGTTGCAACACCTACCAAGAACTGAAACTTCTGTTTCTGCTAGATTTTGACGTTTCCAGCTCGTTGCCTTTAGCTAGGTTGTGCAAATATCAATAGGGTGCTGAGTGTAGAGTGATCGTTAACAAAAGGAGAACAATTTTATTTATTTTCTTTTCTTTCGTACTCATTTCTTGTAACCCTGTGTCAGACGAAACAAAACAAAGTAAATATCTATAATGCATGGCTAATTTCAGAAGGGATGTATCGATAGCTGACAGGTCTTGTTAGCGAGTGTATTTAGTTGGAAAGATACTGTGTTTATTTTATCTTTTGCAAGCAGGGTGTTTGTTTCGATTGAGATAAGACATAGAAACAGAAGCGGTATAGAATTAGGGAATGGTACGTTGAAATGAAATATGAAAGGAAGAGAAAGAAAAGACGATATAATAGATTGATGGGATAGCGAATGTGAAAGCTATAAGAAAAAGAACGGGATACGGCGTAAGTTTCACCGGAAAGGAAATAAGGAACGTTAAAATGAATAATAAAGGCAAAATGAAGAGAGGAGTTAACAAAAGCAAAATGGATGAAGTAAGTTGAAGAAGTCGACAGAAATCCAATGATGGAGGCATAAATTCAATTAGGACGGAACGTATCAATCACCCCTGGGACAAGGAGTGAGAAAGAAATTGGTGACCTTATGTTGAGATAATTTTGAACCACAATGTAAAGACAAAATACTCCAGAGTTGACGTCAACGTGATTTGTGGCCAATGTAATGCAGGAGGACAAAGAAAAAGTGACATTAATGCGATAAAGAAGACACTAGGCTAAAAGACGAAGTACTTGAAGTAAAAGAAGAATAGGTAATAATATATCGGATCTTTTCTTCTATCAGAAAAATTGGAAAACATTTTATTATCTTCGTATGCTGTCCAGAGAGTAAGGGACCTTCTTAAAATATTAAATACTAACCGTAAAGAACTAATAATCAATTGTAAGAAGACAGAATCTATAATCATTAGCAAAAGTGACAGCCTCAGACGCTAGCTACGAGCTGGAAACGACAAAATCTAGCAAATACAGCAGTTTAAGAATTTGTCTATACTTCTGAGGGCCATATGTCTTCAGTGGATATAAGCGTTGTTTGGTTCCAGTGATTTCGCCCAAATAGTCGTGAGTTCAATACCTGTCGACAGCAGTGGTAAACAAATAAGTTAGAGTTGTGTTAAAGGGAAACAGCTACAGATGCGCATGGAATGAGAATGATATACCCAAGGGTATATCATTCTCAATTCGGTAAATGGTTCATTTAAAGGGTTCAGTTCAAAATTTCCATGAAGTAGGCCGCAGCGTAAAACGGCCGAAATATCGCAAACATGGCAATAAAGATGATGATAACAGTTCAAACAATGTAAATTCTACCTCATTTTAAAAGTATAAGGGAAAATACGGAAAAAATGTAAACTGAATAGTCACCCAATAAGATAACTACATGCCGTCTGGAAACAGCATCAAACATAGAATGAGAATGATATACCACAAGGTATACCATTCTTATTCGGTTAAAGGATTTGGTTCAAAATTCCCATTCCATGATAAAAGCCGGAGCGTACAGCGGCAGAAACGTCGAAAACATGGCAATAAAGATGAGGACAACAGTCCGAACAATGTATATAATGTAAGTACTTCGTAGGTGTTGTAACAAACGACAGAAGAATTTATTTAGAAGCCCGAAGGCGAATTAGAATAGGGAAAGTCGTCTTTGCGAAATTAAACAAAGTATTAAGATACAAGAGAACGTTATTACAAAGAAAAGGCTATGTAACTGCTGTGTAATATCAGACCTCCTACTTGAAAGGTGTTGCTGGGCAATTTCCTCGCAGCTGGAGAGGAAGCCTCAGGCAACAGAGATGTGGTTCAACAGAAGGATACTGAGAATACCATGGACGGAAGATGCGAATAACGGGAACATTTTGGTGTAGAAACAACACTTTTACTTAGAATCAGAAATAAAGCAGAAATTTCTGTAGAATGAAGATTCGGAGAATTTGACACTTACTGGACATATTGAAGCTATTGAGGGAAACAGAGATTAAGAGCTGATGTAAATGTATGACCGAATGAAAACTTAGAATGATAGTGAGAATAAAAATACTACTTATATATATGAATGAGAGAGAATTGTGATGAACCATTCTGAGGTTACACTGCACAGAAATGAGTTTGCGAAACAACTGGTTATTTCCTTAACAAATTGTTGTAGAGTGGCTGACAACCCTTCCGCACTGTCAATGACGAAATAGCCAATGGTCTGAAATGGTCTATTTAAGTAAAGAATAATAGCATTCGATGCGTAACACTCGAGTGTCATTCGAGTAATATTCGGACTGATTACTTCGGTGACTATTGCGATCTAACCCCTTCCTCTCTGTGTTGTAAGTTCTATCTTGTCTGTTATTGTAACTATTGTACCGTTTAGCAGCGGAAATTGTGCTGAATAATACCGCAGCACACTTTCTCTGTGTGTCGTATCAACCACGGCAATACAACACAATATACTAAAATTTTCATTCACTGAAAAGAGCCTACACACACAACAAACTCAGGCAAAAATGGAAAATGAAAGCTTTGTGTTTCACTTCAGACATTTAGAAACCGCCACACGTTAGAATATCCTGGTTGTGTAGCAGTAAAAAGCTGAACGAGTCATGAATCTATTTGGTTTGCTTGACAATAATGCTTTTGGGAAAAAAAACAAGAATCAATTTTCTGATAGCAAAGTGTTAGATAGCAGCGTAAGCAACTAATTTAGGCCAATTCGGTTCGATGGTTTTAACTGTTTTCATCATTTTATATCGAAATCAATCACTGTTTTTGATATTGACTTTTTTCAAATTTCGATATCAGTGATTTTTATTATCGAAATCAATTTTTTATATCTTTGAATCGATACGCTTTTACTTGGTTCGAAAATAGGTAAAGCACTCGTCATTTCTAATGGCGTCTGTAAATATTGACTTGCAAAAAGCTTGATTATAAAGAAGTGTTTTAGCCCCCACTTTAGAGGATATATAGTCATGTGCTCAGTTCGAACATCGTATCAGAATCTAGTATAAGGACGAAAAGCAAAAGGTTCTTTTTAAGTACTAACCTTCAAATGTCACGTGACATAATTTGCGCCTGATCGGATTATTAGTTTACAAATTACAGTTATTTATTTAACAATGGAAAAATCTGAAATTCGTGTGTTGATAAAGCATTGTTTTCTGATGGGAAAAATACTGTTCAAGCAAAGCAATGGCTTCATCCGGGTTATTCGAACTCTGTTCACTGTCACATCTTTTTTTTAATTATTTCATCCAAAATGAGGCAATGAAGTCACTATGTCATAAAGATTTAATGAGTGTGAGAGAATATATAAAAAAGATTATTCAAGAGAAAAAAGTATAAACATATTGGAATTAAAAGATGTATAATACCCCAACAAATTTAGGAACATATTGTACCTTGAACTTAAGCTGACTGCAGGGGTAAATTTCATTAAAATTAGACAATGGCTTATAGAGCTGGGGCCGTTTTTCTATTTTTTAATAATATTTTATATTTGCTTTCAGTACCTATTCAATATATCAAACCTTATATATAAGTAAACATTTGGCTATTATGTTCTATGAATTATGTGTGTGAAAACTAATAAGCATGCACAATAAATTATGACAAAATTATTAGATAAATTTAAACATACATAACATACACTCATGTGCAAATTAATTGAAACGACTAATTTAGTTTCCTTTCTTTTACAATACGGTCAGTTTTAGACCCAATGGGGTTACAGGGTGTAATCGATTTCCTATTTTTACCCAGATTAGGTCATTTGCAGTGCTATACAGTAATAATGAATCTATTTTCAAGGTGTATGATGAAATCTGTTTGGCCGTGAAAAATATTGCTTCATCCGTGGTTGCATCAAATATCTATCACGACTAGACACTATTGTCTCGATTACTTCTCCTCCGGCCATTGTTTGCAATGGGCATTACAGCAAGGAAGCATAAAAAGATGTAGAGCTGCACGAACACACTGGCAAGCCTTACAAAGAGATCGAGAATATTGTTGGTATAAGCTATTCAACTGTCAGTCGTGCCATCATATCGAACAAACTTGATCCATCAGTTCAAAAAGGAAAGGGAAATGCGGTCGAAAGAGAAAAACAACTCCAAGAGACGATGTATATGAGATCAGGGAAAGTGTGAAAAATCCAAGGAAGACATTATCCGTTTTGTTTAAATTAATTTGCACGAGGATGTATGACATAAGTCTCGGGCCTAACTAATAAAACAACAAATTTTAGACAAATTTCGACTTTATTCAACATATTCTCCTTCTAGCGCGATACACTGATTCCAGCGCTTCGATGCCTTTTTTATAGAACGATTTGTCTTTGGCCTCAAAATACGCTTCAGTTTCTGTTATCACTTCTTCATTGGTACCAAATCTCTTTCCATAGAGTATCCTTTTAAGGTTTGTAAACATCCAGTAGTCGCTAGGGGCTAGATCTGGAGAGTAGATGAAAGCGGAAGCAATTTAATTTATGTAGTTTTGCCATCGTTGCGATCGACTTGTGACATGGTGCGTTGTCTTGGCAAAAGATGACTTTGTTTTCTTACTTTGTGGCTGTTTTTTGGCAATTTTTTCCTTCAAACGCACCAATGATTCTATATATTGTCTATTAATACCTTGTGCATCCAAAAGTACGGAGGCCAAAAAACTTGCCCTCTGATGTCTGCGTCTTTGGTCGCTTTCGACGACTTTTTCCTGCTTCTGTCCAGTCTGCTGACTGCCGATTTGATTCCCGAGTAAAGTGATGGATCCATGTTTCATCCATTGCCATATATTTATGCAAAGATTTCTCATTGCGTTAAAATTTTTGTTGTTTTTGGTCGACTGTCAGCAAACGTAGTACCCACTGCGGATACAGCTTTCTCATTGACAAATATTCATGCAAAATAGGAAATACACTGCCTTCGGATATGTTTAACTCCTCTGCTATCTCACGCTACTAAAATTTACGATCGTCCCAAAGGAGTTTGGTGATGTTTTTGATGTTTTCCCGGACAACTGCCGATTTGGAGTGACCTGAGTTTCAGCATCATTTGTGTCTGTATGACCGCGTTTAAAGTCAGCATACCAAACTTAACCGTTGTTTCCGATGGAGTCCGAATAACAACTATTAAGCTATTGCTTTGCTTGAACGGTATTTTTGTTCCATTAGAAAGCAATGCTTTATCAACAAACGAAATTCAGATTTTTCCATTGTTTTGAAAATTTGCAACAGTAGCTTCATTTAACTAACTCTAATTTGTAAACTAATAATCCAATTGGGCCCAAGTTTTATCGCGTGTCATTTGAAGTAAGTACTTCATTAAAATCACATAGATTTTTTTATTAGTGGTGCCATCTATATGTCAGGACCGGGACTTATTGAGTGATGTGTTATTTATACAATACTAGACTACATTAAAACATTTTTGAACAAATATTTCGGATGCCACTTGATAGGTGAAGATGCTACAGGGGTGCATTATTGCGAACCATAATCTATATGGCTAGAAAATTGTTTCATATGACTTGATAGTTAATAAATAAGTATATCTTTGCTGGTTTGTCGCAGTTTCTATTCTTTTTGCGCCGTGTTCTTTCAGAACGTTTGTGATCATGGATTTCCACTTTCCCCTATTTTTTGTTGCTCTTAATTTTTTCCTTTTGGTATCTCACCCGAACCTCGCTCCACCATACATTTCCTCAAGTCCATCAAGTAGGTCTCGCACTGATTTCCCTATTTATTTTTTCCTTTATTCGTCCTGTGCATATTAGATTCTCTAAAACCTCCTTCCTCATTACGTGTGCCAGAAAACTCAGATGTCTCTTTCTAATGTTAAGTATGTTTCCTTTTCGTTTCAAAACCTTGTCGTTGCTTCTGTAGAACTAAATTTATGTTGCTTCGACTCTCTCCTTCATCTTTAAAGAAATTGTCCAGCATTCGCTGCGATACCGGAGGACATTTATCACATAGCACTTCTTTGCTTCTAATGAAATCTTCCTCTCTCTCTCAAAACTCTACTCACTCTTTGGAATGCATTATTGGACATGCCTATACCACTTCGGATCTTAGTGTCGCATTTGCAGTCCACTGTTAGAATATCTTCCAGGTATTTAGATTTCTGTACCTGATTGATTTTAGTAATCCCGAGTTGTAGTTGACATTATGGCCTCTTGTTTTTACTGATGACCATGAATTCAAGTTTCTTGTAATTTATGTATAGTCCTTTCTTTTAATTTACTTTTTCTTTAGCTATCCTTTGTAGGAGGATTTGTAGTTTTCTTTTCCATGTCTGCTATCAGCACTTTGTCATCAGCATATCTTAAATTGTCCAGACTGTGGCCTCTCTTGACGAATCCTTGAAAGACTTATATTTCTCTCAGAATTGTTTCTCTGTATAGGTTTAATAGATCTGATGAAAAGATACATCCGTGACTTGCACCCTTTTTTATTTTTATATATCTGCTGAACTCATATCCTGTCCATGTGCAAGCTGTTTGCTTGAAACAAATGTAAGTAAAAAACACGTATGTATAATAGAAATTACAATGTTGTTATGTTGAAAAATATAAAACTAAATCTACAGAACCCTATCATTTGCTATGACAAAAGTACAGTAGCATAAAAATAGCATTTTTTTATAACCATTTCATCCCAAACAAGGCAGGACCGTCACTGGTGCACAGTGAATTACAGGGAGAGAAAAACAAGGTACAGGGAATGCCTAAGAAATGATAATATTTGACTGGGTTTTAGGAAGGTGGATGGATACAGGGAGGTAGAAAATGGCAATTGACATTGCATTTGAACTTTTGGGGATTGTAACTATCACAAGAGCAAGTAAAGGCAAAGTGCGCGAAAAGAAAACTAATAGAGTAGAAATGGCGATTATATTTAATTATTTTGACTGTAAAACGGTTGAGACCTAAATACCAATCTAATAATACGAGTAAATTCATGTAGTTTTTGCATTATGAAAACTAAGCTCATCAGAAAAGAATCCGTGTAAGAGTTTTTTTTTGTTTTTTTAATACGTTTTCTGAATTTTTAATTATATTTTGTCTTTATTAATAGTTTCTGTATTATTATTATTATTATTATTATTATTATTATTATTATTATTATTATTATTTAAGGTTTTTAAATATTAGTTTTTTATTATGATGTTATTATTAATACCAATAGTTTTTATGTAATAATATAATAGTATTATTATTACGGTTTGAATTAATAAGAAAAACTAACAATTCGTTTTTTCTCGGGAAAATTCAAACCCTAATTTTTAATTTCTTAATTTTTTAATTTTTAATGTCATGCATCTTAAAAGAGACAAATACAAATCCAAGTCAAGATATACTGACCTCCATTACTACGTTCATTGCAAATCTAGGCCAAGGCCGTCTTGTAGTCTAGATATAATATAAACGCTAATATGTAACACTGTTAAGTTAACCTCCTTTCCCCTATTTTTTCTTCTCTTTTTCTTTTCCTTTTTTTTTCTTCTTTCTTTTTTACTTGACTTTTTCTGGATAATTTTGACCCATTCATTGTTGTATGAATTTGGTCTGAGGAGCCATTTATAATAGCCGCGAAATATTATATTACCAATGGGTTTATAAAAACATTTAATTTATGTTCTTTATTGTTAAATCTTAACATTGGGTTCTTATTGGATTTAATCTCTCGTAGAATTTACCTTACCAAGTACCAAGTACCAAGGATTCTATTATATATATATACATATACATATATATATATATATATATATATATATATATATATATATATATATATACAAAGATTTTTATTATAGCCGAGAGGATTATTATAAATAGAACTGTTTATATGATCAATATAGAAAGTAATTAATAATAAAAAATATTAGAATACCAGAACAGAGTAAGAGAATATAATCGTTAACAGTATATAGGACCAATTATTAGTATTATTAGTTCGAAACGAACCGTTAATTTTGATCATTATGGTATATCATTCTCATGGAACGAGAATGATATACTCCAGAAATTACTAGCAACTGAAGTATGCCAGAACACACAACGGCCGAAACGTCGAAAACATGGCAATAAACATAAAGACAAAAGTCCGAACAATGTACGTAATATAAATACTACTTTATTTCAGAAGTATAGACAACTAATAAAACAATTGTTTGTGTTATTTAATTCCGTTAAATTAATTGCAGTAAACCAATTTTCATGTATTTCATTATCCGACATACAGGGTCTTTGCTTAAGCCCTTTGAATAATTTAAGCTTAAACAATATGAAGGTCATATAAGCATAACCGTTAACAGTTTAACATAATAATTTAAAGACATTTAATGAAGTATTGCAATAGCCAATGAAATGTACGATCTTCTTCAAACTTTGTATGGTGGTTTTCTAAGCAAAGCTTAAATTTGGCACATGGCCGAAAGCATGGCGTGCACAGCGAGGTTAAAACTCATTACTCCATTATAATTGATCTCGCGCGGAAAGCTTACTAACCATTACAAAACGTGAAAGTGCACAATGATTTTTTAAGCGTAGCTAGATGTGATACAAGGTGGAATCTACAAAGCACCCAATGAGAATTAACTAACTAGTAAATTGTAATTGATTTAGAGAGACAAGCTTCCTAACCATTACACAAGGTCAAAGTGACCAATAACATTCAAAACATAGTTTAGATATGACGCAAGGCGAAAGTGTGGAACACCCAGTGAGGTTCGGAATCACTACTCAATTATATAATTAACTAGCGAGATAAGCTTGTTAACGATTACAACGCGTGAAAGTGCCCAATTATCTTCTAAGTAGATACGTGATACACGCCCAAGCGTGTATCACGTATGGCACCTAAACTGACTGAGAGTTAAGATATGTTGCAAGGCCGAAAGCTTTAGGTTCGAACAAGACAAGTTTACTAACTAAACCACGTTGAAGAACCCAAGAATTTGATACGCGTACCTTAAATGTGGCACAAGGCCAAAAGTGCGGTGCACCCAGTGAGTTTCGACCACGCTACTCAATTTTAATTGATCTAGCGAGACAAGCTAGCTAACCATTACAAAGATGTTTAATCGTAGCTAAGCTGTGGTACAAGGCCTAAAGTGTGGAGCACAAAGTGAGGTTTTAAGTCACTACTTAATTCTAATTTATCTAGAGCGGCACGGTTACTAACAGTTACACTGTGTTAAAGAGCAAAATGATTTCATAATCACATCTGAAATATGGCACAAGGCCGACTGTGTGGAGCAACCAGTAAGTCTCAAAATCACTTCTCAATTGTAATTGACTTTGCAACAAGCTTACTAGTCATTAGACCATGGTTTTATAAACGTAGCTTAGATAGGGCACAAGGACGAGTATGTAACATCCAGTAAGGTTTGAACTCACAACTCAAGCATAATTCATCTAGCGAGACAAGCTTGTTAACCGTTACACCACGTCGAAGTACATAATAATTTGTAAGCGTAGCTTAGATGGCGCACACGAAAAGATTCAAACAGGTTGGAGCACCGAGTTAGTGATGAAATCACTTCTCGATTGTAATTGATCTAGTAAGATAAGCTTGTTATTACAACGATTTCCTATCGTAGCCTACATGTTGCACACAGCCGAAAGTTTAGAACACCCACTGAGAAATAACCTTAATTCTTAGTTGTAATTGATGTAGTGAGACCAGATTGTTAATCACTGCAATGTTTTTTAGCGTAGCTTGCATTTTGCACTCGGCTGTAAATGTGGAGCCCCCCAGTGATGAATGAACTCACTTCTCAATTGTAATAGATCTATCGAGACCAGGTTGTTAACAGTTACAATGATTTTCTAGTGTAGCCCGTATATTGCCCACGGTCAAAAGTGTGGAGCCCCCAATGAGGAATGAACTTATTTCCCAATTGTAATAGATCTATCGAGACCAGGTTGTTAACAGTTACAATGATTTTCTAGTGTAGCCCGTATATTGCCCACGGTCAAAAGTGTGGAGCCCCCAATGAGGAATGAACTTATTTCCCAATTGTAATAGATCTATCGAGACCAGCTTGTTAACAGTTACAATGATTATCTAGCGTAGCCCACATATTGCACATGGCCGAATGCGTTGATCCCACAGTGAGTAATGAACTTACTTCCCAATGTAATGGATCTATCGAGACCAGGTTGTTAACAGTTACAATGATTTTTTAGCGTAGCCTGCGTGTTGCACACGACCGAACGTGTGGAGCACATAGTGAGGAAAGAATTCACTTCTTAACTGTCATTGATCTAGCTTGTTTAACCATTACTCTGCCTGCTTACAGACTCATGTATTTTTAGGCCTTGCAAACTCACAATAATTGCCGCAGCCTACCAAAAACAAGCAGCTTTTTTGTTCACTTACCCATATTCTTGGGCAAGACCTAAAAAGCTCTCCCCAAAATGAATACATGTGAGCCATAATAGATTAACTCGTCGCTGATTTATTTTAGCCTTGTATCTACAGGCATTCGCTTTAACATTCTTTGTCTATCGCAAGTTTTCCCCTTCAATGTTTTGTTATGAAGTATTGCCTCACCAGTCCCACCTAAACCAACCACAACTGTTTGTAAAAATATATTCGCACCATATTTCTCTGCACCCAGCTCCATACTTTATGTAAAACGCATCCTTTGTTTTTTGCCTTTTGCTTTCATGCCGGCGGTTTTACTTCTGCGGTTACCATGGCAATCACATGACCTACCATTCAGGTTCGGTTTCCTTGATCATATCAGTTTGGTCTTATTATGATTTATGCATTTGAATTGGATAATTTGAGGTTATTATTTATTTATTTATTTTACATGAAACTAAGACTGTTTTTTAAAGTGCACAACGAACCGAAACTTAACCGATATTCCGTTGCATTTGTGAATGAGATAGATTTGGTTGTGGCATCGAGTCCGTGCCAATTGGCAGAAGAATTACTTTAATGATAGCGATTCCCCAGTTGGCGCCGTCTAAACAGTGGATAACAGTTCTTCCTGAAATATACATAGACTTCAATATGTAAGGTATTTAACACATAAACGCTATATATATATATATATAGCGTGTATGTGTATATGCAACTGCTACTTCTAGTCTACTAGTTTCTTCTTTCGCGCTTTCGTTTCTTCTTTCGCGCTTCTCTCCATTTACTTGCTTCACGAAAGGATAAAATCTCCAACAATTTAAGTGAAACGTCACTTACCATCTTCTACCTTCCTTGAATCCAAATTTTCACTCGTCCTTTCTCCAACATCCACAGTAACTTGTTCTCTGTTTCTTTTCCTTTCCTCTCACTATAACCCCTACGCAGCAGTGGTAGTACTACCTTACTTGAGGTGAAACGAATTTTATATTTATATATATATATATATATATATATGTGATGAAAATAAGTTGTATGTGTTTATAAATCTATTGCTAATAGCTTATTTTGCGAAGTTCTTACAAAACACTCATCAGACTCATCAAATTCATGCAAATATAGAAATGGTAGACTTTGAAAAAAAAGTAGCTACTCATGCATCTACTCACCGTGCATTCACTAATGAATTTGAACCCTCTCGGCTACTGGTGTGTGTTTACATTGTATATAACACCCTAAAGTCCGCCTTCGTCTACTGACTACTAATATATATATATATATATATATATATATATATATAATTATTAACCAATAATTGGTCAGAATAAAATTAGACCAAGATCTAGTTGTATTAGAAACTGTTCAATACATATATAATGTAGAGCTTTTAAGTAATTCTGTTTTCCGAATTAAGATAGATAGATAGATAGATAGATAGATAGATAGATAGATAGATAGATAGATAGATAGATAGAATGTGATTGTCATTTAACCGAGCAGTGTTATTTCAGTCATGCCGACTTCGAAGTTTCGTGAAGGCATTATTGAGATGTTTTCACCCTTTTAGTTTGCTTAAAATACCTTTCTTTGTGTAAACTAATACAAAAACAGCAATTCAATTTTGGCACTAAGCATCATTACAGTTTATATATATATATATATGCGTACGTGTGTATTTATATGATCACAATATATTCGGACACTCATTAAAAAATAATTATAACAAAGACTCCAAAGTGGTGCAATAATGGTACAGAGAGCGATGTCATGAATTAAAACAGGTCAGTGAACTCGATTCTCACTAGGTTTGCCATAACTGTAGCTTTTAACCAAAACTAAGCTAAGCTTAGTATGTAACAATTTTAACGCGGGGACTAATATGCAAAAAAGGGCAGTGGAAGCGACGGCTCTGGAGATTATATTCTGGACGGCATCCAATCAAAGAGTAAAATAAATATTGTTTATTTTATGTTTTTCATCTGTTTTTACATGTCTGAAATGTCTTTCTTTCTCAAATTAAGTCCTATAGACTTAGGTCTACAATAATAAAGACCATTGTGTATTCACACACACACACACACACACACACACACATATATATATATATACACTTTTTCTGCTCTGCTTACGTATTGAACGCTTTTTTGTTATAGATTACTCGTCTTGGGTTTTTTTCTTTGGGCTATGTTCTTTGACTGATGTTCACGTACTTAGCTCTTTCTTTTTTTTACAATCATATTTATCTTCCGCGAAACATGGAGGGTTTTTCGATACGAGTCTAATGATAAGTATAAGCCTCTCAAATATTTAGCCTTTATTTTTGACTATACCACCTGTCAACGTGTACAATGAAACCAGTCCTTGAATATATATGTATATCTTGCCTTATGAGGCCGACAATTCTGTGATGACCCAGAGGAATTTTGCAGTTTTTAAAGCTGAATAGAGGAAGACCAGCTTTGGCGGAGAAACCCTTCAATAATCCAAGTTGAGAGATACAGAAGCTGCAGTTCCAATGTCATCGACG
Source organism: Ascarosepion bandense (assembly GCA_037127315.1). Taxonomy (NCBI): domain Eukaryota; kingdom Metazoa; phylum Mollusca; class Cephalopoda; order Sepiida; family Sepiidae; genus Ascarosepion; species Ascarosepion bandense. The sequence goes on along the minus strand of JBBBDQ010000955.1, from coordinate 1,225,993 downwards.
CAGAAGCCAGACAAAAGTCCAGGTTAAATGTATAAGATGAAAGCGTGGAAATCGTGCACATTGAAAATAGCCGTCGGAAACGAACGAATTGCTCATAAGGATAACAGTAAGCACGCACTCATACATCCATGCAGGCATATGGAAAATACAGAATACACTCACTCACACACACACATATATACACATAAAGGATGAGATATGTAAATTGTCCCATTTTATATTTTTAAATTCGCGCATGCAAAATTGTTTTTATTTGTTTGTTTTTTGTTTTGACGACTGCGCAATATAGTAAGATCAGTTGGGCAGCGTCTATGATAAAAAAAGCACAATGACGCAATTCACTCCGACAAAAATTTGGAAACGCTATGCTGTATTGCTTGGCATTTGCGCAGAAAGTTGCATTACGATATTCCCGAGTGTTTGTTGTAATTCTAAGGACATTGCAACAAATTGGCAAAGAATTGGATGAGTCTAATGATGATTACGAAAGTAGAGTAGCACAGAAAATCCACTCTTATCATTCTGATAAGAAAAAAGCTCACCGATTTGTCGTTGAGGGCCTCAGACTCAACACTAAGACCTACAGACCTTGGAGAGGTAATGCTTGCCCGCGTCAAGAGGGTGGCTGCTGGAAGACTCTATGCCTGGCAAACAAGATTCTAGACCATGTCAAACAAGCACAAGAACCATGTGATGGCTGATAATTTGTGTGGCCACATCAACCCTTACACCTTTATTAATGCCTGCGTCGCAGTTAAGGGAGAAACCAACAAAATAAGGGAAAGATTATGGCAGCATTCTTCAATTTAAACAAAGAGACCGTCCAGAATAGATGGAAGAGATACATAAGTAATCCGGAGACTGTGTTTGATACCGACGGCAAATTTATTGAATAAATATACAATTTAGTGTTTGAAGATATTTTCGTGTATTTTGTGTTAACTGGTTAACATATCTGTTAAAAAGAGATGTCAGGGTTATTTTCATTATTGTGTCAGTTATACGACAATTTATGCATCGCACACTGTATACTTAATAGTAGGTGTATATAAACGTGTCTTGAGAAAGTTACATATGTATATAACTTCTCATGCATTTTTCGTTCAAAATATATCGTACAACAGAGATATTTGATATAAGATATGTGTGTGTGTTAATCCTATCGACGGAGTATGTAATATCGCAGTTAATGCTTGGCACAGATGAAGAAGGGAGTTTACGCAGGAGGAATGTGGTTCTGAAAAAAATCCTTAGAATATCATGGACAGAATATGTCACCAACGAAGAAATTTTAGGGAAAATCGAAAATGAAAGGACACATACATATCGTCATAAAGAGACAGTTGAAATTTCTAGCGAGGAGGGTATAATGAGGAAAAAGGTCATTGACAATTTGATACTCACATGAGAGAATAAAGGAAAAACAGAGAAAAATTAGTAAGCTTGGGCAAATGGTTGACAGAACAAGGATTAGGAGGGATAGCTAAAAAAGGATAGGGCATTGCGAAGAACAAGATGGTCCACGTCCTAATGAGAAACGGCACTTTCAAGAGCAAAAATACTTTTATTCACCCTATAATACGCCCATATCACACTTCTCCCGCCTCACACACTAATATTTAATTTTTTTTTCAGTTTCTTACTCTGCACGAAACAATCTATCTATCTATCTATTTATCTATCTATCTATCTGTTTTTTTTTAATAATTTCACCCCAAGCAATGCAATAACGCCACTAAAACACAAGGCGTTAGCGAGTGCCAAAGAATATATCAAAGAACAGAAATTTAAAAAACAAAAGATAACTATTAACATCGCATTTAGATTTTTGAAGATCAAACTTGAATGGAAAGCAAGAAACCGGAAGAAATTTCACAGGCGAGAAGTGCAAGAAAAAAAAGAGTTAGCATAAAACTTACGGTTACATCTCGCAATTTCAGCCGTAAAATGGTGTGAACCTGCTGCCAACCAAGTACTGCCCTTAAGTTCATAAAGTTTACGTACCATGGAGGAAAAAACTAGAACAGATACCGTGAAAGTATTTATAGAAATGGCACAGGGAAGCTATATTACAGCGGTGGAAAATGACTGTAAACGAGATGGCAGATAAGGACCAATAACATTGCAGACTCTTCCTTGTATTTTAACAAGAATCATGAAATACATAGCAGAAGCACCCTACCAGATGTGGCAGAAATGTTCAAAACATAAGCGAACCTAAGACTTGTAAACATGCAATATAGATTCTGACAAGAAAAATTATCCAACACGACACAGTGAACGAAATATTCTAGCGTCAGACCTATTAACTGATTTAACATAATATTTCTACTATATGTCTTCAAAACAGGTTAGACTGAGCAGACGCAATGAGTCACTCCGCTAGGGTTAGCATCAGTCCTGTTGAAAGAAAGCAAAAGGGATACAATGTGATTAGAGAGAGAGAGAGAGAAGTGGGTAAGGAATAAAGAACAGGGCGTTGCTGGGGTGAAGCACAAAACCTTGGTTGCGAATTGTTTGAGTTGGTCCATGAGTTGTCACTTCATGGGACACACACTTCAGCTGACACCATCCTGCGCTTGAAATAGCTATATGATTTTCAAAAATTTGAATTATATATATATATATATATATATATATATATATATATATATATATATTGTCATCCGCAAAAAGATCTGTTTCGCTGTATGACAACTCATCAGTAAGGTTATATATAATATTATCGGGAAGTAAAAGAACAGGGGATTAAAAGCCACTATTAAAACATTTGCTTTTATAAAGTGTACTCAATATTGTAATTTTGTTATTACAGTGGGTTATAAAAGCATTTTCAATCAAAAAATGAGAATTAGGTTGAATTATGAAGTTGAATATTTGGGTGACGAAAAGCAACAGAGTAGCCGACTGTCATGGCATAACACTTTCTAATTTTGACTGGGTAAGATACATAGTAGGACTATACATTATTTGAATAGGTAAACAATAATTTTTAAAAGTAGGTTGGATTTCAGTTTTTTTTTTAATTTGATGATGTACTACCTCATGTGTTAATGGGGCTGGAATATTTAGGTTAACATTAGAATTACATGATTATGGGATACTAAGGTATATTTTAGTTATGAAAACCAAATAAGTAGCGTGTGGATCATTTATTTTAGTAAAATAATTTTAATTTTTATGTTATACTGGGGCATAAGTTATAAATGAACAATTGTAATTAGTTAAATTTTAGAGAACTGAAAAATAGACATGAATTTACAGTTTTATGTAAACATCGAAAATATTATGTCTAAAATTTAACTAATTACAATTGTGTGTGTGTGTGCGTGTGTTAATGAGTTCTTAAATTACACATAAATACCTATTATTTTGCACATTAATTTCAAAGATCATACGTATATACTATACGTTGGTCCTAGTTTTTAAGGCAGAAGATAGATAGATAGATAGATAGATAGATAGATAGATAGATAGATAGATAGATAGATAGATTGACAGAATGCAGGCTATCGTTTAGCCACATGCAATTATATCTACTTCAATGACATATATGTTTGCATTTGACAATCCATTTAATAAGCAAATGAATTGTTTTTCGCCTTCTTTTATCGTTCTCTTGCCTCTTTCCAACTGAATGTCTTACTTTTTTCTTCCCATTGCACTCTCTCACTCTGACAGCACTCCCAGAAAATTAACATCCGTCCCTTTTCCGCCAGTCGATGACATTCCAAATATATCCTGAAGCGACGTTCATCTCTGCGAGGTTTGTTATTAACCAAGAGTAGGCCGATTGGTCTGGAATCCCGTGTGGGTTAAGTTATCCGCCCTTGAAAACAAGAGCTCTCTAGTGGATAAGCACCGTGAAAAGATCACAATATTAACCTTGCAAAATGTCAATGGTAGTCCTTTAAGTCAGTGTATCCTGGAATTCAAGGCGAAATTCCTAAAATACGGCGGAAATGAACACACCATTTTTTGACTGGGTATACGGGAAGGATAGCGTTGTGGTGCCGTGGTTATCGGCTCGGAACAAGATATCGGGGAACCGAGTTCGAATTCCAGTTGCATTCTTTGCATTCACTTACGCAAAAATACCCTTGGGAAAAGGTATTAATTTGTCTCTTCCCATCCAGTTACTGGGTTCTATAGACTTGGCTAGCAACCAGTCTAACGCAGAAAGTAATGGCAACCTACTACGAGATAACCTTCTGCCCAATCAGTCAGTGTCGTTCGAGACATGATCGCCCAAGAATGTATCACGTATGGCAATTCACTGATTGACTGATACGAGAGTGTTCAAATAATTTACAACTAAAAATATTAATTTATTTAAATACTTATCAAAATGCGTAATTAATAAATTCTAAACACTTCAAATAATTAGTTGCATGAATCAATTATAATAAATTTAGTATAAGAACACACTGTGCTTTATTGAAGTCATCTTTACATCAGACTTAGAGCGGCTACATTGAATTTATAGCTGCCTCATCTGCAAGGAAAGTTGGGTTACTGTGCCGCGTCAGAAATATTTTCTTTTTGTCAGAGTTCATCTTGAGCGTTTACAGATCCTACAAATTCGCTCGTGCATTGAATACTGCTGCCATATCTCTTCTGATTCTCCTGCTCTACATCTCAAGACTCTTGACAAAGTTCAGAAGAAGGATTTTTGATGTAATTGATCCTGACTTGTCATCTTGGCTTTAGTTGTTTTCTCGCCGACGTAGCGTGGCTTCCATGTGTCTTTCCTACAAATATTTTTATGCCAACTGTTCTCATGAGATTTTTCCCTAGTGCCACAACCGCATAAATTCACACGTGCTAATAGATTGGCATGAAAGACCAACCCGTTTACTGTTGAAATAGCTAAGTTGTTGGGGAGTCACCCCTTTTCACACACTCTATGGACTCTTCCAAAGTATACAAATAATCCTGCCTACAGAGAACTGTAGTTGAGTGGTTGTTGTTATTAGAGTTGCTGAGACTCTTCAACTATAACACTGTCAGCTCTCTGCCTTCGGGTAGGGGGCGCTCTATGCTTCGAGCAGAGAGCAATAAACCAGTCGTGGTTCCACCGAAGGGTAGAAGAACGACTGGGCAAAAATAGACAGATATTTTTTGGCCGGGCCATATAGCCCGTTAAATCCCAGTCATAACTGACCATGTGTCACATGTTGCCCTTACTGGGAGGGACAACTAAATATAGTTGTTGTTAGAGTTGGTGTTTGTCAGAGCAGTTGAGCTGCCGCTCGTTGGTCAGTAAGAATACAGACTTATTACCCGGACTTACTTCTTTGTATATATTTGACTTCCACTAACAATTATTCCTGAATCTACTAACTGTGTACAGGTTGTATATCTTTTGTTCAATACACTTACCTTTTTTCCTCTCATAACTTTTTTGTGTTATTCTTATATTGTGTGCTTTTCTGAACAAGAATCCACAACATAAGTGAAACCACAACTTCTACTCCATCAGTTTCTTTTTTCGCTTTCCGCCTGTATAACTCCTTTCCGTTTACTTTCTACCCTGATAACCACAATCTTTAAAAATGTAAAAGCATCGTCAGTTTGCATCTATCTTGTTGAATCCTGTTCATCTATTGTTCTTTCCTCAATCCTCTCTATACTTAGTCTTTTCTCTCACTTTCACTCTTTGTAACTCCAGTCGTATTTCTGCTTTGCTTGCTGTAAAATTATATATATATAAAAAAAGTAAAAACGGCAGTTGAACGCAAAAGAGGTTGCACCGGAGATACTTTTGTACAGTACCATCAGCAGAAACAAAACCAAAATATCAGCATGAAACTCGTGTTATGTCATTAAATAACCACGTAAGATCTAAACTAGTCCAAATAGTTCAGAAGTTATTTACACTGTTCGGACTGTTGTCATCATCTTTATTGCCGTGTTTATAAGGCCCAAGGAAACATAGCCCAGTGGATATAAACACTGGTTATTTCCAGTGACTTGACCCAAAGATATTTGAGTTACAAATTTATTGGATTAAAGAAAATAACTAGATGGTATTTGAAGTTACATGGCACATGGAATGAGAATGATATACTCCGCTTCAAAATTCTTAGCACCTGAGAACGGCAGGAGCGTACAACAGCCGAAACATCGTAAGCATGGCAATAAAAATGAGGACAACAGTCCGAAGAGTGTAAATAATATAAATACTACCTCATCTCAAAAGTATAATAAAATAGTCCAGAAATGACTCATCTGATATCTTTACATGAATGTTTTCTCAGGCTTTCTGATTAAAATTGTTTCAAGCGAATGCATCCTCTGGAAAACAATCCTTCAACTTAAGGATTGACGCTGCAGAATCACATATAACTTTGACAAATAACAAAACGCCATATCAGTTGAAGACTGTCAACAGCAACAGAGACAATTTCAATGTGTAGCACGTGTGACTCACAAAGAAAATAATCATACAGTCAAGATACTGACTTTAAACACTGCATTAAACAAAAGGTTAAGAAATCTTCGCCAGTATTAGAAAAAGTGCTAACAATTAGTGGACTCAAGTAACCTGTTTTCATAAAAACAAACTCTTTTAAGGGAAACATGTTATAAATTTCAACAGAGAGTAACGCTATCTGTTCAGTCAATGAATGTCGATTTTTTTTTGCGTGAAAACGGTTATCTTTCCATTCTTCTTCTTCTTCTATGTGCCCTGTCCCTTCAGGACGTAGGCGATCATGGATCTTCACGTCTCCCTATCCCTTGTGGCTCTTAGTATGTTTGCTCCTGTTGCTCCTGGCAACCCCCGTTCCGTCATCCACCTGATCAGGCCCTGCAAATATGTTATCCGCTGCCTTCCTCTGTCTCTCCTTCCTTCTATCTGTGCAGTCAGTATCAGGTTCTCCAGGCTCTCCTTCCTCATTGCATGTCCCAGGATCTTCAGTTGTCTCTTCCTGATGCTCAGCATCAATTTCCTTTTTGTTGCCATTCTTTCTAACACTTCGTCGTTGCTTGTATGCTCAGTCCACGATATCCGTAGCATCCTTCTGTAGAACCACATTTCGGCCGCTTCCAGTTTTGTCCTCATTTTTGATGATATTGTCCAGCATTCACAGCCGTATTGAAGAACTGACATCACGTAGCAGTCTAGCACTCTTTTCTTCGTTTCTATTGAGATTAGTGATGTAATGATTCGCAATTATTACACTGAATAGTGTGTTCGAGCCTCACTGGTGGGGGGGTCCCACACGTTCGGCCTTGTGCCACATATAAGCTACGTTTAGAAAATCATTAGGCACTTTGACATGGTGTAATGGTTATCAATCTTGCTTCTCTAGATCAATTACAACTGATAGTGATTTCGATCCTCACTGGGTTTCTTCTACTTTCGGTTGTGTCACGTATCTAAGCTGCGCTTAAAAAATCATTTCCGCACTTTTAGGTAGTGTAATGTCTACCAGTCCAAGCTACCCTCAAAAACCACCATTACTCTTACAACTGAGCTTTTTCTTTTTTTCTTAAAATGTCCTACCATGTTTAAGTTCGTGATGTCGACTTGAATTATAGCCTTCCTGTATTCTTTGTCTCTATTTTATAAATCTTTTAGACTTTTCTTATTTTTAAATTTCTTTTTTTATTTTATTTTATACCCTATTTTTTAAATATTAATTCCATTGTTTTAAACAGCGTATTTTCTATTTGTATATTGTTCCATTCGTCTCCGACTTAGACACGTTTAAAAATTCTTCTCGCTGAATTAAAACAAGGTCAAATTATTAGGAATAAATACAAAAGGAATTAAAAAGAACGAAAATCTTTCCAATCAGACAGTTTAAAAAAAAAAGAATCAAGAAAATAGAAACGTCGCTCATTTCCATAACACTATCGATTTTTGCAAATTATAATCTATGCATACACCAGTTGAAACAGCTGTTTGTCTATCTATTTTTACAGCAAATGAAAAACGATGAAAAAGTATTTGCAAATTTCTAGATAATCGCTGTAAGTTCTTAGCAAAAAAAAAATGAAACTAAAATAAAATATGTAAAAGCAAAATAAAGAATTATTTTATCTGTCGGTAAACTTTGATCAAACATATGGCGATTCAGAATATAATGTTTGGAAAACGACTTTTAACCAAGAAAAATAATATGCTTTCAAGAGTTAGAAAAACAAGCAAACACCTCGAACATTTTAAATAATTCTTTAATAGCAACGTGAAAATTGTTCCAGTTGTTATCGGAATACTAGACTCCCTTTCTAAGGGAGATTAAGAAAATGGTTGAATCAACTGTTAATAAGAAGAGATGGAATAAACCAGATGACACTTAAATTGGAAATACACAAAAAGATATGATAGGATGTAAATGTTAATATAAGTTAAATTTATTTGAATATTAGGATGTTGGGAAAGTAATAATATTTTACCATAATCAAGGTTGGTATCAACTGTTCGGGTCTCAGCTATGAGCAAATAGTGAACACCCTAATGAAAATATGACACTGCAAAGGGCTTCTTTAATAATTAGTGATCACGTCTGGCACAAGAAATTATAAATGTACCAACTACGTCGATTTGGCCTCTACATCATATCAGAAAGCCACACAATATTTATATTAGTGTGATTAAATAATACTCACGACTCAAGAAATAAAATAAAGACACCAATTGTAACCAAAATATACAATAGTTTGAAAAAATGCATATACAGTTAACAAGTGCGAAGAAAGAGAAAGAGTTTTCTACCATAAACTGCAAAGTTGAGAGAAAGTCAATTGGTTAATGAAAGTTCTTGGAAATAGGTTGACTGTAATAAAATCAGTTCAGGAAGAAAGAATTATTACAATGTTCTTGAGATCGTTGTTTGAAGGTGTTGGGTGGAATTATGTTTGAATCAGCATTGCTTAGACGAAGTGCTTAGCATAGAGTCCAAATTAAGAATGAAATGTTCATGTCTAATGAAGTTTGTCACATGTTCCCGCAACGGCCATCTACCGTTGGGTCCCCAATGAAGTTTGTGTGTGGGAATGTGTGTGTGCTTACATACATGTATGTGTGAGACAATTCTGCACCGCCGACTGCTACCTGCAATATGGTGCGGGTGTGTGTGAGTGAGATTTACGCAGGACTCCAGCCACCACGATAGCTCGGGCTTTCACTGGAGATTCAAAACGTGTGTGCTTTGCTAAAATAGTCACCTCTTGGACCGGCTTGACAGCGCGGGAAAACTGGATTTACACGTGCAAACAAGATGTTCAGTTAAGATTAACCAATCATTGTTTGCTAACGTGACGTGTGTAGCGAATAAAAGCAAGCGTGTTGTGTTAATGCATGCACGTGTGCGTGTGAATAAGTGATATTCTACAACACTATGAAAGTATAAAAAGTCATTTTCATAGGAAAAATACTATCAATACATATAGAAAAAATACTACCAACACTACATATTTCAAGTGAAAGAAACAACAATAAATTGTTGTAGGGAAATTGCCAAGAATAAATTTTATAGTACAATTATGAACAATACATTTATCTGTAACTGAAGACATACAATTGCGTTTAATATATATTTGGTTAAAGCCATAAAATTGTGTTCAACATATTTATATTTCAGCATTATATAACCGATATATAAGCCTCTAAACAAAATCAATCAACCAAATAAACAACTAACTAGAAACGATATAAAGTGTTAAATTAGATTGACTTGATTAACATTGATAAAAAAAATAATTCTCTTTATTTTGAACGACAGCAGCCCAACGGTAACGTGAATTTCCGTGAAGAAAAGTGGATTTTTCCCGCTAAAGTTTTGAAATGCAGCTTTCAACTCCTTTATTTCTGGATATTTTGTCATGTATGGTCAGTTGAACATTATGTATTCAACGTTTTTGTTAAATCCGAAGACTCTGACTTTAAAGAGTCTGAATAAGTTATTTCCAAAGTGAGGCTTGTCATGTCGCAATCGATATTTTAAAACCTATTGACATGTATAAGCTGTTATCACATTCATATAGACTGAGAAAAAAATTAACGCTTCTGTAGCAGTAATAACCCTTCGGAATAAGCAAAAGTCGAATATTTTTGTTTTTAAAGATATAATTTTACATGGTATTAAATTCTGAAATACACCACAACAGACGCGCTAAGTTCGCTTCTCAGCCAATTTGCGCTCCTTATTTTTGAACAGGAACAGAGGTTTGTCAACTGTTTCCTGTTGAGAGTTGGATTTCCGATTTCTTTTAAATCTTTTTCGATTTTTTCTACCTTTAGTAACCATTAGTGTCTTAATGGCATTATTGCCTTGCTTGGGGTGAAATGATTAATAAAAGAATCCAACAGCAGTTTCCTGCCATTCAACTTTGGTTCTGCTTTAGTCCATGCCATTGACGTACGCAATTTGTCTACAGTCAGTTAAGTGTCATGTATGATACACGCTTTGGGTGATCATGTCTCGAAAGAGACATGACTGACTGGGCAGAAGATTATCCCGCAGTAGGTTGCCATTGTTTTCTGTAGTAGACTGTTTACCAGCCAAGGCTATAGAACCTAATGTGTCCTATTATTTAACCTATAAGTAGAGGGAAGAGACTGATTAATACCTTTTCCAAAGATATTTGTGTGTAAGTGAATGCAAGGAATTCAAGTGGAATTCTAACTCGGCTCCCGGATTTCTCATTCCGAGCCGATATCCACTGCACCACAACGCACATCCTGCATCCATTGCACCACAACGCACATTAATCTACAAACAGCTTAAAAAACATTTGTCACTATTAACCCAGTGAGGATTGAAACACAATGTATGTTTGTACAAACATGCAAAGAGTCTATAGTCCCACATCCCAAGTATAACCGATACCCAAAAATGTATGACGTAAATGTTGTATGCACCCCTAAATGTGAAGGCGATTTTCAAGAGAAACAAGAATGTAACAAAATTCTTGAATTTTTGCAGTAAATCTATGATATAAGTAAGTTTCTACAACTCATGGTCGCTGTGTATCAACAGCAGCATTTTGTCAACAGGAAAACCTTTCTTCTCTTAAGATCTTCTCTTTTAACTTTCATTATTCTTTAGCACAGACGTCCGACGAAACAAACATGGAAGGCTTCGCGCCATTCGCCGAAAACATACGTCGTCTCTTAGCGCCGCACTATATAGTAAATACCAAAAAAAGAATAAAAAGACTTTTTTTTTCGCTATGTGGTCTTCCTTCCGTAGAGAATAAATGTTTTTATATCGATTCAAATAGAAAAGGTTTAAAATGACTGTTTTCCTAAGAAACAATCAGAAAGATTCTGTTTATATAATTGTACACATGTCACAGCAGTTCTATGTATTCATTAGTAAACATCTAACTTAATGATTTCTCTCACTCTGTTTCTCTGTACGTCTGTCATTATGCATACATACATATATACAGATAGATAGATAGATAGATAGATTAGACCATGTCTATTTTGCTATTTATCACTTTATCTATCTTTATCTAATTCTATTCATATCTATCTCTGTTATTATTGATTATTCTATCTATCTATCTATCTATCTATCTATCTATCTATCTATCTATCTATCTATCTATCTCAGTAAGTTCATATCTATTTCTATGCATATCTATCGCAACAGCTTATATTTCAGTAATTTATACCCGGCCCTTTTTGTTCATAGGTATCTATTTCGCGAGCACACTATGTTTAGTATCAATCTCTTTTCATTTACGCCCCTAGTCGTTCTCTCTTACACACGGAAACACACATATAACCACACACACACACACACACACACACACACACACACACACACACACACACACACACACGTATATATATATATATATATATATATATATATAATGCATCGAGGCAGCAGATAATTTTCTAAACATATATTGTTTAATATAAACGACAATGAATGTGTATTATGTTGAATCATGATCGTACTTTGACTTTAATTTCAGGTGAAAATAAAGGCGAAAATTTCTAACATTTGTACATATTTTTTTATAATGGTTCTAACACACACACACACACACACACACACACACACACACACACATATATATATATATATAAATTTTTATATCTATCTATCTGATAATCTATTCATATCTATCTATTTATCTATCTCTTTGATAATTTATATCTATCTATCTATCTATCTATCTATCTATCTATCTACCTATTTGATAGTCTATTCATATCTATCTATGTATGTATCTATCTATCTATCTATTTGATAGTCTATTCATAGCTATCTATCTATCTATTCATCTATCTACTGGCAGTATAGCCCAGAGTTGCTCGGGTGTAATGAAAGGTTTAAAACTAATCCATGGGCCTGGAACTCAGATTCTTTGGACGTTGGCACGAAAGACTAAAAAGTAATAGTTGTTTCCAGTTAAAGCGAAACCGTAGACTGAATGAAAAATGAATGGATGTAAGTCAAATTTTGATTTCCTGGTATCGATATCAAATAAGTTTTTCGTCGTAAACTGAATTTTTGAAGGCTAAATAAGTCCTCTGAGTAAATGGTATCATGGTTGAGAATAAAAACTACAACTATACTTAGAGCCAAACCCGAAGCAAAAACTAAAATAAAAAGGCTGAAAAACAAAATACAGACATACAGGCAGATAAACAGACACACACACAAACATCTCGCCTTTTATATATATATATATATTATCGATTTACTACACTATTGTAAGAACTGCAACCTTGAAACTTCTGAATATCGTTTCTTATGTCTTTCTCTATGAGTGTATCAAATTTGATTTTAAATCGGACCACTTCTTCTATAACCCGATTTATCTCAGGGCACCTCAACGTGGTGTAATGCTTAGCAAGCTTGTCTCGCTAGAACCTATTACAACTGAGTAGTGAGTTTGATCATCAATGGGTACCCCATACCTTCGGCCTTTTGCCACATCTAAGCGGCACTGAGTTAATGAACTATCTATTTACCTCAGTCTGTTCATATATATATATATATATATATATATATATATATATATATATATATATCAGTTTATTCCTAATTATCCCAACCATTTTATACCTACATTTCACACCTATGTCACTATTTTATTACTTAAGCGATATATTATGAATACCCATATTTGAATAAACATTTCCTTTAATTACTAAAAAGTATATTTATTTATTTTAATCCACTGACCTTAATATTTGCAAAATCTTATAAAAAAAAAAATATGCACTCTTCGCCAGGATTCAAACCTGTATCCTCCTGACCAGGAGAAAACACCATTAGATCCGCTGTGCTTTCGACCGACTCGGCCAAGGAATGCGTCGAAGATCACCCACACTCGAATAGACTCTCGAAACCTTCATATCTGCTCAGTTTTGGATCCGAATGTAAACAAAGCAATTTTTTAAAGAAGTAATAGAGCGTTTTTAAAGTTATTAACCTGACATATTTTATTGCTTAAATAAATAAACTGAACGTCTACTCAAATATGAGTATCCACGAAATATGACGTTTAAGTAATAAAATATGTCGCATTTATAAATAAATAAAAAATTTCACTACTTTTTTAGATATTGCAATGTCAGATTGTTCAAAAGTCATTTTCTTTATGCCTACCATTTTTTCTCCTGATCTAGGCATCTTCCTCAATCTGTTCACATCTCTTTTTTATATTTAATTCTCTTTATATCTAAATTTTTATCTTTCTCAATAGGTTTATATCGAGCGTTCATTATTGTCTGCTCGCTTCAAACTTGATAATATTGAGTCCGATCGTAATATGATATTTAATAAAAGTAACTCAGTGAAAATGGAGAATAGTTGCCATATTTGGGTGGTTGGTGACCAGACCTAAATCTGTAGCCTTGATAGAGTTCAGAAATCGTCTCCTAGCTTTTGCGGGTAACAAAATATTCTTCAACCTCAAGCCACTCTCCCACAGGCGGAATGTGACAAACCTCCCGCTGCTCTATCACTACTTCCACGAAAATTGCTCGGAAGAATTACATTCCCTGCTCTCGCCAATTCAAACCTTTAGGGCAAGGACATGCCATGCCGCTTAGATAGTAGCAAACCACCCATCTCATCTTATGTACCGTGTCGCTTCAAGACTTCTGCGATCACAGCCTTCCACATCACTCTTTCCCTTGTAGCTCTTAACATCCTTTCTCTTGTTACCCCTCCCAAACCTTGTTCTCCCATCTATGTGCCGTGTCGATTCAGAACGTAGGCAATCGTGGGCTTATACTGGCCCATGTCCCCTGTCGCTCTTAATATTTATACTCTTGATATCTCTTTCAAACCTAGCTCCGCCATCCATTTGCTCAAGCCTATCAAATATGTCACGCGTTGCTTTCCTCTGTCTCTCTTTCCCTCTATCTGTCCTGTGAGTATCAGATACTCCCATCCCTTCTTCTTCATTACATGACACAGAAACTTCAGCATTTTTTTTCCTGATGTAAAATATCAATTCCGTTTTTGTTTCCATCTTCTCCAAAACCTCATTGTTGCTCTCATGTTCGATCCATGGTATATTTTATTGTAAACTTCCAAATTGTCTTCACATCTCGGTTGCATGCGGCAAGCAGCAAACCCATCAGCTGTGTCATGCTGGGTTTAGAAGGACAGGACAAAAGAGTTAAAGCCGTCTCATACAAATTTCGAATAACAAAAGTCGATGATTAGCTTATTATATAGTTAATAATGATATAGTAAAATTGCAATAATCTAGGACGTTTATAATTTTGTGAGGTTATAAAATAGATAGATAGATAGATAGATAGATAGATAGATAGGATCAGAATGGGATAGATAGGATCAGAATGAGATAGATAGATAGATAGATAGATAGATAGATAGATAGATAGATAGATAGATAGGATCAGAATGGGATAGATAGATAGATAGATAGATAGATAGATAGATAGATAGATAGATAGATAGATAGATAGATAGGATAGAACAGAATAGGGATAGATAGATAGATAGATAGATAGATAGATAGATAGATAGATAGATAGATAGGATCAGAATAGGGATGATAGATAGATAGATAGATAGATAGATAGATAGATAGATAGATAGGAACAGAATGGGATAGATAGATAGATAGATAGATAGATAGATAGATAGATAGATAGATAGGATCGAGAATAGGGATAGATAGATAGATAGATAGATAGATAGATAGATAGATAGATAGGAACAGAATGGGATAGATAGATAGATAGATAGATAGATAGATAGATAGATAGATAGATAGATAGATAGAATAGAATAGGGATAGATAGATAGATAGATAGATAGATAGATAGATAGATAGGAATAGAATAAGGGATAGATAGATAGATAGATAGATAGATAGATAGATAGATAGATAGATAGAACAGAATGGGATAGATAGATAGATAGATAGATAGATAGATAGATGGGATAGGAACAGAATGGGATAGATAGATAGATAGATAGATAGATAGATAGATAGATAGGAACAGAATGGGATAGATAGATAGATAGATAGATAGATAGATAGATAGATAGATAGATAGGAAGGAACAGAATGGGGTAGATAGATAGATAGATAGATAGATAGATAGATAGATAGATAGATAGGAACAGAATGGGATAGATAGATAGATAGATAGATAGATAGATAGATAGATAGATAGATAGATATCGTTGCATAACTATGAACGAAAACAAATGACTCGATACTATACTACTAACACTTGATTTTGCTTGTACAAACCAGGTTGTCCGTGGTTATAACCATTAGGCTCATATTGCATTCCGATTTTTTTTTTTCATATGAAGGAAATTATTTTCGAGTCTCATTTTACCTTTGCCTTCTCTCTTTTATTGCGTACACCGTACTTTAGTGAAGAGCAGCAGCGCATGCGTGGGAGAAGTATTTCAAGCGCGACACGCAAGATAACGATTAAGTTAAAAGGATAAAGAAAAACGTGTAAACAACACAAAGCCGGAACTTAAACCGAAACTGTAATCTGTCGTTAGAGAATCCACGAACTAAGTCCTAAAAAAACTAAAAAGAAAACAAAAGCTTAGTCTACCAGAGAGAAGAAAAATCCAAAAACGCAAGCAAATTAAAAGAAGGAAAGACAAAACCCAGCTACAATACGTAAACACTGTATTTAAGTGTAGGGAAAAGGAATTAAGTTAGTTGCTGAATCTTACAAAGAAGGACAAAGTTAAATGGCCTTCTGGCTATATTCTTTAAACCTCTGACAGAGGTAAGTGATCCAACCTCTGAAGAATTCAAGTTCGTGTATACTGAATCTTTAGCCAGCTAGACCATTCCAAATTAATCCTATTCCAGCTAGATTATTTTGGAGTAGTGAAAAGCAAAAGGTGGGGCCTGTGACCGCTACATTTCAAATGTCATAGAACTCTAAATAAAGACTTAATTCTTTTTTTAATTTTCAGGATTATTCCTTTAACTGCTTCCTTTTCTTTCAAATTTTCATCTGATATAGAACTAATGACATCATCAAACATCAGTCAGTTATGTGCCATACGTGATACACGCTTTGGGCGATCATGTCTCTTTCGAGACATGACTGACTGGGCAGAAGATTATATCGCAGTTGGTTGCTATTTCTTTCTGCAGTAGGCTAGTTGCCAGCCAAGGCTATAGAGCTGAGTTTGTTTTATTATTTAAACCATAACAGGAGGAAAGAGACGGATTAATACCTTTCCCAAGGGTATTTGTGTGTAAGTAAATGCAAGGAATTCAAGTGGAATTCCAACTTGTCTTCCCGATTTCTCGTTCCGAGCCGATATCCAATGCACCACAACACACATCAAACGTAAATGCTTGAAAATTAAATAAACCAACTTCTTCAGTTTATGGCCATATAATGTTAAAACACCGATTCCCGTACAAACACCGATTCCCGTACAAACACCGAATTTAAGCAACATCATGTCTGGTCAATAACTAGATTGGTCACCGTTTAGGAAGACTAGGTACTGTGTGTTTGAATGTGCTGCTAGAGTAATGTATAATGACTCAGAATTGAAATCGAAAAGCCAAGTTCCAATTCCAATCGCGTAAATACCTTTGACCACCTCTTCCACTCAGCCGTGAATTAATTAAGGGGATTAGAATTTATGTATCAGAAAATCATTATTATATTCAAAATATACTTTCAATGTTTTGATTTAAACTGAAAAAGGTTGATATGCCGTAAAAAACAATTAATCATTCAAATGATTGCTTCATTTAAAAATCAAATAATTCTTGTTAAATATATATTAAAATATCAGTGTTTTGAAGTCCTAAAAAAACTTGTATTTGTTTTTTTAATCATTTCACCCCAAGCAAGGCGTTAACGCTACTGATGTGCAGGGGATTGCATAAGAGAGTTGAAGTATTAGGCAGGGGGAGAGTGAAGACAAAGACGAGCCAGCTACAGGGGGTGAAAGAGAAAGAGAAAGAGAAGGATGTGAACAGAGGAGTGAAGACTGTTGCGAAGGTAGAGAGAAAGGAAAAGAACAAGATACACGGGGTGATGTAGAAAGGGCTGGAATTAAGTGGATGAGACATGGCATTTAAATTCCTGGAGGTTATAGCCGTCAGGAAAGCAAGTATATGAAAGGGAGTTCCACAGGTGGGAAGTGCGAGAAAAGAAGCTGATGGAGAAGAATTGTCGACTGCAATTAGATGATCTACTTGTAAAAGGGCGAGACATTGTTTTTAGTCTGGTTGCTCGAGTAAATTCTTGTGGAGGGGTCACCAGTGACCCAAATTCGTCAGAGCAGAAGCCATGAAAATATTTATAGAAGAGACAGAGGGAAGCCACATTCCGCCGATGAGAAAGTGGCTGGAGTCACATTACGGATTCTCCTGTGGAACCTGTCGAGAACACAGATGAACTGCAGAGGCGCCTGACCAGATATGACAACAGTATTCCATGCACGGTTGGACGGTTGCTGGTATCAAAGTGTTATCTGTTCTCTTCTCATTTGTGATGGTAGAAGACGTCCAGTCGTGGGTGATTCCAATCTTGCAGTAGCACCTTCTTCATTGCCCTAAGAGAAATACTGTCAGTGTAATATTGAACGCAACGTGACAGTGCTCACGGGCTTGGGTAATATATGTTCTTGTTTCTCATATATTAATATAGACACTCTACATCGTTTGACATAGGGAGTTAATGTAAATACTATGAACCTGTATTGGATGGCTAAAGTACATCTATATGTAATCTTAAATTACACACGTCCTCAACGTCAATAAAAATAGGCTGGCGTCAGGAATGATGAAACAAAAGGAATATTCACTATATTAAAAATTAACTTTACAATAGCTTGACGTTTTTTGCGCGACAATTTATTTTTAATAACATTTTCGCTGTTTGAAATCAATATCCCAATCACAAAAAGATCACCTTCAGCTGGCTGCACTCCCTCGCCCAACTGTCTGGGACAATTTAAAGAATTGGCACAGCACAATATTCATCCACTCTATAACCTCTATTTGACTTTCAGCTAAAACTAGGCTTGCTAAATACGAATACATTAATGGTTATATCTATTCCTGCCTTTTTTGCACAAGAAGTTACATCAGTCAGACAGTTAAAAGTCATACGCGACTGGGCAAAGGATTTTCCCACAAAAAAAACATGCTCCTCAACAGGATGCATAAAATCCAAGGATGGAACAATCATATTAGAGAAAGAGGAAATACTCCAGCGATGGGAAGAATATATAAAGGATCTTTTTTGCAACAAGCGATAACAACCGAGAATACACAAGGAGATGGATGGACCGGAAATACTATAATCCGAAGTGGAAGCTGCAATGGCCAAAATGAACAGAAACAAAGCAGCTGGTCCAGACGGCATAGTGATAGAGCTGCTGACAGCCTTAGAAGAATATGGCATAGAAAAAATTACCGACAAAATAAACGCAATTTATAGCAGCGGAATAATACCAGACGACCTATGCAAGTCGATATTTATAGCACTGCCGAAGAAACCAGGCGCAAACGAGTGTGAACTACACAGATATATCAGCTTAATGAGCCACATTACCAAACTGATGGTCAGAATCCTGATGAATAGAGCGAGAAGCAATATCAGGCCAGATAGGATAGGAACAGTGCGGGTTCGTCAAAGATACTGGAACAAGGAACGCCATATTCATGATTAGCATGCTCTCCGAAAAAGCAATACAAATGAAGAAAGATTTGTACCTACGTTTCATTGACTATGCGAAGGCATTCGACAAGATACGACACAAAGAACTGATGGAGATGCTCAGCAGCCTCGATATTTTCAGCAAAGACATAAGAGTAATCAAGACTCTCTACTGGCAGCAAACGGCCTGCATACGGACAGGCAACGATTTCAGTAGATTTACAAAGATAGAAAGAGGCGTAAGACAAGGATGTGTCTTTTAACCGGATTTGTTCAACCTGTACAGCGAGAATATCTTGAGGACCCTAGATGACACTCCAGGATTTGTTGTTGAAGGACACAACTTGAACAACATAAGGTACGCAGACGATAGTGCTGATTGCGGACACGGAAAGTAAACTACAAGACCTCATACAGAAGGTAGCGGTGGAGAGCGACAAAAAAGGACTACAAATAAACTTTAAGAAAACTGAGGGCATGGTCATCAGCAATAGATACAACCCAAAATGCCAAATAAATGTGGGAGATACCAGAATCAAGCAAGTACAAAAATTTAAATACCTAGGAAGTGTCCTAACTGAAGAAGGAAAGTGCGACACAGAGATCTGAAGGCGAATTGGCATGGCAAAGGACGCGTTCCAGAAGCTGAGCAAAATACTAACACACAGGAAAATCTCTCTGGAAACAAAGAAAAGAGTACTGGACTGCTACGTGATGTCAGTTCTTCAATACGGCAGCGAATGCTGGACAATATCATCGAAAATGAGGACAAAACTGGAAGCACCGGAAATGTGGTTCTACAGAAGGATGCTGTGGATATCATGGACTGAACATGCAAGCAACGAGGAGGTGTTGAAAAGAATGGCAACAAAGAGGAAATTGATACTGAGCATCAGGAAGAGACAACTGAAGTTCCTTAGACACGCAATGAGGAAGGAGAGCCTAGAGAACCTGATACAGACTGGCCAGATAGAAGGAAAGAGAGACAGAGGAAGGCAGCGGATAACATATTTGCAGGGCCTGATCAGGTGGTTGACGGAACGGGGGTTGACAGGAGTAACGGGAGCAAACATACTAAGAGCCACAAGGGATAGGTAGACGTGGAGAACTATGATCGCCTACGTCCTGAAGGGACAGGGCACACAGAAGAAGAAGAAGAAGGTTTGTATTACATTTTGCGGTAGACTGGTTGCCAAACAAGGCTATAGAACCTAATTTGTTCTGTTCTTTGACCCAGAGCTGAAGGGAAGAGACGGATTAATATTTTTCCCAAGGGTATACGCACGTAAGTGAATGCAACGAATTCAACTGGAATTCGGTTTCGGCTCTCCGATTTCTAGTTCTGAGCCGATATCCACTGAACCCCAACGCACATCCTATGAATTATATAAGTCCTACAAATGACACGAGTCGATGTTCGACTCACTATATTAAGCTAGGTTATCGAATACTGATTCTCAAATAAGGCAATATTTATTTCACACGCCACGAGAACAAATATGAGAAAAAATAAGAGCGCCCCACATATGTCTACATGCAAAATTTTCGCAGTGCGCAGAATCTCGTTCTGAAAAGGCTTTTGAGCGCATCATGACGACTGAACAGGTCAATCTTGTAACAGTTCAATGTCTTCATTAGTTACGTATGTCAAGGTGATCCATCAGGTTGGTAGATTTAACCCTGTATGGGACAAAAGACTGGAACTTTAGAAAAGTAATATATTTTTCGCTTTACTCTGTTTCCTTAATTTATATCAACCAACCTTATTTCTTTTCTTTTTGTAAACTGAGATTATTAAAGCCTTTTTATTTTATCTTACTGTCTTTGTTGTAGTTTTGAGATTGTTTTTTCGGTCATCTGTTCTTTGGGCAAAATATTTTGCATTAGAATTCTTATCTAATGTTCTTTCCTCACTGTTCATTGTCCCATACAGATAAGGATTTTTTTAGCGCAGATTAGATGTAGTACAAGGACTCATACAGATAGTAATATTTTTAAGCACAGATTAGATATGGTACAAGGCCAAAATTATGGAGTACCCAGTGTGGATCGAATTTACTACACAATGTAGTGTGTGTGTAGAGAGACAAGTTTTCTATCTATTACAACACGTCAAGGAGCCGATTGTTCCATACAGATAAACTTTTAACCGGTGTTTTAGACATTCTTGTTGTTTTTTTAATAGTGGCCTTTTTTGGCTGCAATGATAATTTAGATTACTTTTATGTAGTATCTTTACTATATATTTGAATTGCCAAATATATATAAATTAATATATACAGAGAGAGAGAGAGAGAGAAAGAGAGAGAGAGAGAGAGAGAGAGAGAAAGAGAGAGTGAGAGAGAGACAGAGACATTCCAAAATCTTACGGAAAATTACAAAATTGTATTAACCGACATATTTATTTTAAAATTATTTGTTTGAACATTATTTTAAATGGATACTCGTATTAGAGTGGATACACTTTTTTCTATATTTAAACAGTGTATATATATATATATATATATATATATATATATATATATATATATATATATACCGGTCTCAATATTCGAGAAATCTATGCATCTTCCAGCGGGATTGAAACTGGCGATTTCTTTATACCTAGGAGAAACCGTCAATTGCTAAACAGATAATGTAGCTGCAATGAAGAGCTACGATAGGGCGAAAAAGGCGTTTCTACAGATGATTATATATACAAAATTTATTCAGTTAGCATTTTGTGCTGCTACCACTCTCTCTGCTCTACCTGTGGTTTGTGATGACATTCATGGTAAAATAGTGCGATGGCTTGCTGATTCATTTTTTGCACCGGGGTTGTTAAAGTTACTCCTTGCTTCCTCCCAGAAGTTCCCTCGCTAACTGGTAAAGCCGTTGACATCTGAAGCGCAGATTTTACGGCCAAGCTGGCAACTAGCCGATGGCCGTTTGGTACAGGTGGTTTGGGATGAGCCGTTCCCCTTCACCAGTCGAGTCAGAAACATCTTTCGATTACCCTCACACAATTTAAGAGTCAGATCGATTCGGTTGACCGGAGTGTGAGCTTTACAGGGCTGATTTGACATTTTAAATCGATGTTTGTGTGTCGAATCTAGAGACCTTGAATTAGTACAGTCCCGCATCCCAAGAAATCTGAGTAAAGCAAGGTAGACCGTTTCGCTGCAAAGATACGCTCTCTCTATCTCTCTCTCTCTGTCTCTCTGTCTCTCTCTCTCTCTCTCTTCTCTCTCTCTCTCTCTCTCTCTCTCTCTCTCTCTTATATATATATACATTCAGGTGAAGAAAACCTAAGGTTTTACTATTTTGAGTACCTCGGCATTTATTTTATTATAAACAGTGCTCAATATAATAAATATTATAGCGCTTAATATAATCGTATAATTATGAATTAATCGTACATTGCGTCACAGAAATTGCTATGTTTCGAGATAGATTCACAACCAATATCCAACAATGCCTGATGAAGAGAATCTATCTCGAAACAAAGAAATTTCCGTTTCGCAATGTACAATTAATTCATAATTATATATATATATATATATATATATATATATATAGAGAGAGAGAGAGAGAGAGAGAGTATATTTTGGAGCAATATATATATATATATATATATATATATATATATATATTGCTCCAAAAAATACTCTCTTTTTTTATTTCGTCGTTAGTTTGAATATATATAAGCCTACATTGAATTTCATATTCAACGTTTAATTTTAACTGTTAATCTGGTTTGTAATGCAATAAACAGTAATATTTCTTTATTTTAACCCTTAACCTTGTTTGTAAGTCAATAAACACATCATTTTTATCATTTAGAGAGTGGATCAATTTTTGGGAGGTCTTCAAATGTCATAAATATATTAATAAAAATACCCTAATTAACTAGCAATAAATAATGAGTTTATAAGCAACAACAGCTACAGAGAGCCAGCAACATTCTGGCCCACAATTTATCTACTTAATAGAATAGAATAATTTGAAATATAAACAATGCCGACTACCCATTAACCGTTAGAGTAATACAATAAAGTGCAAATACCTGTCCTTGGTACGCATAATGCCTCATTGACCAGCATATAAAAATAGTCAAACCACCATACGACACGCACAGCCCGAAGATTGCAACTGATGTATCCTTCGTAGTGATCTAGTACCACCTGATGCGTTCTGAAAAATCATATTTCAAACATTTACAGGACAAGTAATAGGTTTCCAGAAAAATGATTTTGAGTTCTGTTTCGAACCAGCACGAAGGAATCGAAAGTGTTTGGGCTGCAAGAAGAAACATTTTTAAGGGAGAATAAGTAGATTTTTATTTCAACAAATAATGTCTTTTATTGATAAAGAGCCCTTTTTCTTGTCAAAACTTACAAAATGATGTTCCATCTGAGTGAGAAAGAGAGAGAGAGAGAGAAGGAGAGAGAGAGATGAAGAGTGTGAGAGAGAGTTGAAGAAAATGAGAGATAATGAAGTCGCGAACGTAAATGAGAAAGGGAGAAAAAAGCGGACTGAAAGAATAAGAGAGGGGGAGATATAGATAAATAAAGAGGGGCAAAGAGTGCTAACAAATATAAAGAATTTGAGAGGTAGAGAGACCTATAGAGAATAAAAGAAATAAAGAGAAAATAGAAAGAAGAGAAGAAATAGATGCAAAGAGCGAGAAAGGGTAACAGAGAAGAACAAACAAGTAACTATAGTTATATATTGAGAGAAACAAAAGGACTGATAGACATATATATCAACTGAAAGAAAGACAATAAACTGATTTATTAATTAAAAGAAAGTATAAAAATAGATTGACAGAACAGAAAAGGAGATACGGACTAAGAGAATGTGGGGGTGGGTGGAAAGTTTGTTACTTTATTGGGAACGACGCATTGAAAAGTAAGGTTTGATTAACTGAGATCAGAGAACATATCGTTACACGAATCTGACTATGTTCTTCGTAAAATTCTTTGTCGAGAACAAACAAACTGATGATACCGTAATAAAATGGAGATTTAAATAAAATCAGTATCCACATGAACATCGTTCTCTTCCGTCTTCGAGCTGAAGAAGGCGCGCCACGATTTGGAAAAAGAAGATGGCAAGAATTGATGAAGAAAAAGGAGAGAAGAGATAAAGATAATGAAGAAAAAAAAAAACAAAGCGAGAAGAGATAAAAAAGAGAAAAGAATAAAGAAGGCGAGAAGATATAAAACAGAACAAATATAAAAAAAGAAGACGAGAATATATAAAGAACATCAAGAAGAACAACATGAGATTCTCTATCAATGGAATTCCTATATAAATCATTTGTTTGACAAGGAAGGACAGTTCAAATCAATCATCCAACTTAAAGAAAGTAATATCTTGCTGTTGCCTTTTACAAGAGCCCAATGATCATTGTAAGAAAGAAAGAAATCATTAGGCATAGAGTCAGAAAAACAAGAAAGAAATCCAAAATCCCAACTGCCCGCATGGCTTATACGAATCAGTGAAAAACCCACACAATGAAACGCGTCTTCTTATCTAAAATCGTTAAATGAAAGTATCTATGACACTGGAATGCTGAGTTTGGCAAACTCAAAAGAAAAAAAATCAAACAAACAAGTCTTTACTGAGTGCAATGCAATTAAATAAAAGGCGATATCTAATTTATTTTTGTATCGGAAAGTTTCCCCAACGTTTAGCCAGTACGTGTGATCACAAAATCTTCAGATTATACACAAACATACATATGCACAACAATAAACAACCAGGACGTGGAAGACTGAATGTTATGGCAGTCGCTCTGTTAAAGAAGTTTCGTTACATGACCCGGCAGCTAACAAGAAAAATAAGCTCAGTACCTTGTCAGTCGTTTTTAACGGAACTTGTATAAAAGAGGAATTGCTGCTCAAATACACACTTTAAATCACATGACCCGGCAGCTAACAAGAAAAATAAGCTCAGTACCTTGTCAGTCCTTTTTAACGGAACTTGTATAAAAGAGGGGTTGCTGCCTAGTAAAATCACATGACCATGCTGCTAACAAGGTAATTAATCGCAATGGCCTGCCAGTCGTTTTTTAAGGAATTTGTATAAAATAGGGATTGCTTCCTAAATACACAGTTTTTAGATCACTTGACCAGGCAGCTATAAAAGAAAGTAACAGCAGTAACTTGTCAGACGTTTTTTACGAAACTTGTATAAAAGAAGGATTGCTGCCTAAGCATACACTTCTTAAATCACATAACTAGGCAGCTAAGAAAGAAAGTTACCGCAGTATTTTGTCAGAGGGATTACTACCCAAGTACACATTTATAAAATCACATAACCATCCAGCTAACAAGGAAAGTAACCGCAGTACCTTTTCTGTCGTTTTGAAAGGAACTTGTATAAAAGAGGGATTGCTGCCCAAGTACACACTTATAAAATCACATGACCCTGCAACAAAGGAAAGTTATCGCAGTACATAATCAATCGTTTTTAACGAAACTGGTCTCTCGTTCTCTCTCTCTCTCTCTCTCTCTCTCTCTCTCTCTATGTATATATATATATATATATATATGTGTGTGTGTGTGTGTGTGTGTGTGTGTGTGTGTGTGTGTGTGTGAAATAATAATATAAGTCGGTTGCTGTTGATAGTTAATAGGCTAGTCTCGTCGCCTTTGATCGCTAGATTCGCACAGGAAGAGTCAGTCTTCTGGTTCAGAACCAGATTGAACTCATCTTATCTGAACACAGACGAATTACGTACAGATAGATAAAAGAAAAATGAAGCAATTATATAAACAGGGTCGTACTCGAACAACCCTATACTTTTTAGTATTTGGTCAAATTCATCAAGAATTTGAAAGAAATGTAACAATTGGCCTAGACACAAAGATAACTTCAAACACACAAATAAATTATCAGGTGTTTTGTGTTTTGCTGTCGGTTTCCGAGCAACGAGCATGTAAAGAAAATGACATTCAAATGCGGTCAAACAGGAGAAAACAGAATACGCGCATGCTCAGTGAAACTATAACTCTCTTGCTAATAAAACAAAGAATTTCTGTAAAATTCTATTTTTTCATATAGAACTCGAAGAGGGAATCTTAAAGAATCATTAGGTCAAAATAGAATTTACCTTCATAGAAATAGAGATATAAGATACCAGCAGTAGAGCCCAGCGTTGCTCGGGTGTAATGAAAGCTTTTATATATATATATTATCGATTTTTTTACTATTGTAAGAACTGCAACCTAGAAACTTCTGAATATCGTTTATTGTGTCTTTGTCTATGAGTGTATCAAATTTTATTAAAATCGGACCACTCCTTCTATCACCCGATTTTTTCGATTATCGATTTTCAATATTTATCGGGGGTACCTCGACACAAAACCTAGTTAAGAACACTCGCAGACGATTATAGTACAACTATGTAAATTTTCAAGAATATCGGTTCAGCCGTTTCGGAGTCTATAGTTAACGGACACACACACACACACACACACACACACACAGAGACAAAGTTCCATTTATAAATAAGTTTTTTCTCCAAAATCTTAGGCCATTTAATTACACTAATTACATTCCATTACACTACATGCACATCCAAGCTTTCAGCAACCGAATAAAAAATAACTACCAGTTCTGTATGTAAATGAATGGGATATGCTGTTATAATTCAAGCTGAGCGCCCCCATATTTTCAACTGATCTTTTGAAGTCATTAACATTTATTGAACGTTTATGATAACCAAAAAGAGGATGTAAGTACAGTTACACAACTGAATGACTTATTTTAAAATGTTGAGTTTGATTTGAGTGACAAGCCATGTTTTCGATCAATTCATGAAACTAAAGACACCTAGAATGATTTGATCAATTGATCTGTTTTTTTTTGTTTTTTTTTACGGCGTATCAACCTTTTTCAGTTTATTTATTCAGGCAGCTTTTTTATATTGTAGGAATTTTTAAATTGTTTTGGTAGATAACAATGATTTAGAGATACAATTACTACTAATAGATAGGAAAAATGGTGGATTCATACCTTTCCCAAAGATATTTTTCCATAAATTAATATAACGAACATGACTAGAATTGGAACTCGACTCTCCGATTTCCAATTCCGAACAGCTAT
Organism: Ascarosepion bandense; assembly: GCA_037127315.1. NCBI lineage: Eukaryota > Metazoa > Mollusca > Cephalopoda > Sepiida > Sepiidae > Ascarosepion > Ascarosepion bandense. Next base: position 1,198,767 of record JBBBDQ010000955.1, on the reverse strand, counting down.
CCATTACGTCGTCCAAGCGTACTGCCTATTGTATTTTCAAGCGGTCACTCATCTAAGTACTGACCAGACCAGACCTTCCTTAACTTACGTAGTGCAGCTATGTTTTGACGATTCGAAAATGAATAGGAAAAAGTTTTCATCTGTGTTGAAAATATTTTCTCGTACCTGAAAGTGTTCTCTATTCAACGATGTTATTGCGCCCTCCGTAACCGTTTTAGTTTCCGTGTGGCAAACTAGGAGGTATCACTTTCGGAGCATCATTTCTATTTACTTATCTATGCATATATGGGTGCGCACAGTGCTATATGTTACGAAGTATAAGAAATCCCCGCTAAATAAGAATCGTGTAAATACCCATCTCCTGAATATTTCTGAAAACTTGTGACAGCCGTTGCTTTTCAGACTTGCCTATTCTTCGCTTCTTCTTCTCTTTCAATCGTTTTGGAATTCTTTCTTTGAATCTTCCTTCTCGTTTTCCTTCCTAATCTTTTCTTCTGTCCCCTGACTACTGCGCGCCAACCACGCTACTAACCCATTGCCATCTTTGTCCGTGTCAGAGTCCGTAAGGGACAGAGATACAAAATCTATACGAAAAATCTATTTATCTGTCGCCATTTTGTAAACAGTGTTTTGTGGCGCGATAAATTAGTTATCGAGATTGGTCGCAAAAGTAATAAGCTGCCGATATTCCCCCGCACCCGTTTTTATATATTTGCCCGTCTACAGATGAGGAGAATAGAAAAATAGCAAGCCGACAACAACATTGATACTATAATAAGCTGAACCGTTAATAATCCACGGCTCCGATAATCCATCCTTCAAAAACATTCTAGTCGTCATAAATTCTACTTTCACTTTCATTTTCGATACACAGTGTTTGTATGGATATGTTAATGGTTTTGTCTATTTTGTTACACATCTGTATATATTTCGACATTCATTTGCGTATATGATTGTACTTGTTCATATGTTTATGACTGCCTGCGATTGAGAAAGCGAGATAAAGATAGAGAAAGTGACGCTATGTTTTCTTTCTAGTTTTGGAGTTGAATACGTTCAGTTTCTAGTTAGTGTTTATTTCCGATCACTGCTTGTATTTAAGCTTCTTGGCTTAAAGTGATGAACGATCATTGTTTCTAAAGCATTGGTGTATATATGCACTTGGATCTAAGCTTATTGCTTTACTTTATTTGAACTAATTTCACTGTCATTTGCTGTTGTTTTTATCACATTTGAGCCGCTTTAGATTTCGTATTTTATCAGCCTGTTTATTCTGATTTTACAAGTACGTCTCAACCTATATACCCTATATTATTATTTTCTAAATACAAGACATACAAATTCAGTTTTTTGTGGATTGTTTTGCGGATAAATCTTGTGATAAAAATATAAGGAAATTAGTTTAAAAAATAATGACCCCCAACACCCGTAAAATCAATGAAAAATTAATTTTTAATTACAATAAGGGATCAACAAATACAAACTCTGTCATTTAATTCGTAGCTGAATGTTGATCTGAAATTTTACTAGTATAATGTTCAAGTTGTGTCATTAATATTTCTTCAGTAACGACTATAAATAGTTACAAAATAAATATTAAGGTCATTAGCTTTCGTAAATGGTATACAGTTACTCATAAAATACCACCAATTGATAACTATAATACTAATCCACCACCTAAGTCCGGACATTTATGTATATCTTCCTTTCGAGTCAGTACACGCGTACTATTCCAACTTCTGAGTCACGACAGTCATACAATTATTGATTGGGAGTCAGGATTCTCGAACCATTTCACCATCTAAGTCAGGACACTCATGCAATTCTTTCTCCCGAAGCAGTACTCTCTTACCATTAAACTAACTTTGTACCACTCCATTACCTGAGTCAGAACACTCATACCATTCCACCACCTGAGTTCTGATATAAAATTTATGGCTGAAGTTTATCCGATGAGAAATCCATTTCACTCAGTTAAATGCTATGCGTGATACACGCTTTGGGCAATCATGTCTCGAAAGAGACTTGACTGACTGGGCAGAAGATTATTCCGCAGTACGTTGCCATTGCTTTCTGTGGTAGACTGGTTGCCATCAAAGGCTATAGAACTCAATTTGTTTTATTATTTAATCCATAACTGAAGGGAAGACACGAATTAATACCTTTTCTAAAGCTAATTGCGCCTAAGTGCATGCAAGGAATTTAACTGGAATTTGAACTCAGCTCCCCGATTTGTCGTTCCGAGTCGATATCCACTGTCCCACAATGCATATCCGAAATCCATTTGTGGTTTAAATTAAACTATTGAAAGATCAAATAAATAAATGATATAGTGGTTTCCCGGTTTAGTCGTGCTGAAAACTACAAACCCTGTTTTTTAACAAAAATGTGAATATGTTTAGCGAATCTCTCGTGATACGAAATTCGCCCTTACGTATGGAAAGTGGAATGAAAGCAATTTAGTTTTGGAATGAATAAAGGCTTCGTTTCAAAATTCCTAGTATTTTACAGAGTAAAACTAGATACTTGACGAATTCTTAATACAAAAACCGAAACGTTGTGTATATAACAACCCAAATAAATATTTTTAACGCAATATCTCTTCACATCGTAGGTGGTCATGACACATTTCAGATTCTTTTTTTTTTCGTGAATATCCATGATTTTGAGACGAGATAATAGCATTGTTTCCTGTCGCCTTCCACGGGGTTTCGAGTTCTGATATGTAACCTATAGATTGCGTGGAAAAAAGATTAAGTTGTCTTATGTAATTAGTATGAAAGTGAAAAGCAAAAGATATAATGAGAATTTGAACCCAGATCATCGATTCCACTATCGGTTAAACTACTGGTGCATGCAAAATGAGCATATAAAATGGGGATAAATATCTATAGTGTAAAATAATGTTTTCACTCAAGCCAGCGGATTTATTAACAGCTTTTATGCTAATGCCTAATAAAATATATGTGAATATTATTTTTCTTTTAATCATATCACCCTGAGCAAGGTGGTAACGCCACTGATGCGCAGGGGTCTACGTAAGAGTGAAAATCGGAAAAGAGAAAGCCAGAAACCACATCCTAAACAGGGAACAAGGGATGAGCCTCTTCACCTGTTCAATAGACGTTTGTGGAGTGTGAACCGGGCGATAGTTTAGTCTATCTACTCCAATTGAAAAAAAAAAGAAAAGAGTGAAAAGAATGGAAAAGAGAAAGCCGGAAACCACATCCTAAACAGGGAACAAGGGATGAGCCTCTTCACCTGTTGAATAGACGTGGGTGGAGTGTGAACCGGGCGATAGTTTAGTCTAAGCATCTGTTTATCTAGATAAGTAATGATAATCGTGGAAATGCCTTTTAATAGCAGAGACTGGCCCTCCGATAATTTCATGGCAGATCTCTTCAGCCGGTGGGTCTGGAATGTGAAACGAAGGTCTGAGATTTTTCCCACGGCTTCTTGCGTTGTCTTCTGACCTCTGACCTCCAGCTGTTGTTTTCAACTTTTCTCATTCCTAATGACGCCTTCTTGAATAGTATGGCTCCAACCGTTGCGGATGTTGTCTAATTGTTCGTAGATTCCAATCTACCCAGTCAAAGTGCTATACGTTATACACACTTGGGCAATCATTTCTCGAAAAAGACTTGACTGACCAGTCAGAAGATTATCCCGCAATAGGTTACCATTATTTTCTGCGGTAGACTGGTTGCCTGCCAAGGCTATAGAAACTGTCCTCTTATTTAACCCATAACTGGATGGAAAAGACGGATTAATACCTTTCCCAAGGGTATTTGCGCGTAAGTGAATGCAAGGAATTCAACTGGAATTCGAAATCGACTCCCTGATTTCTTATTCCTAGCAGATATCCACTGCACCACAATTCACATACAGTCTATTAGCATGCTTAAATTCACGTGGTCGAAACAACAGGGGACAAGCTCGTCACTTGCCATGAACAAATTTGTAGAAAAGACAGAGGAAAGCTACGCCGGTGAGAAAGTGATGCCAACTCAGAATCGATTACATTACAGGTCTTTCTTTGAATTTTGTTGAAAACCTCATGATAAATACCGTACAGGTATGGCAACAGTATTCACTGAACGACTAAATGAGAGATTTATAAATATGCAAGATGGATTCTGACGAGGTAAACTTTCTGGCCCGACACAGAAATTCAACCTTCAAACAGTAGGTGCAGCTATAGATCTATATAAGGAGGCGCAATGTGCAGTGAAAGTAGAAATAACACTAGTTTGGTCCAGCAAACCGAGAAATGGATTTTTCGTTTAAAAACAAATTCGATCGAATTTGTAGCTCTGGCGATGTATATATTATGCACCTAAGGAAAGAATCAAGTTTACAATAATTCTAGGTTCCTGACTACGGTTGACTTCGTTTTTTTTTTTTTGTTTTATTTTTGTGTTTTTTTAGGGAGTTCCCAAATTTATAATGTGTACGCATGAAATTGTTGATGTGATCTCTTTTATGTGCCGTGTTTGTTTAGAACGTCAGTGATAATGACCTCCCACACACCCCATCCTTCATAGATTTTATTTATATTTGTTTTTTACTATCTTTCTCAGTTCATGATCTAAAAATCCATTTATAGTATATTGTTAGGTATGTTATACGCGGTTGCTTTCTGTCGCCTACACATTTAATATGTAGTGGGAATTTCAAATTATCAAAGCCCACCCTTGTTCCTTATTTTTTTATGCTGTGTTCCTTCAGGACGTAGGTGATCATGTCCCTCCACATCTTCCTGTTTCTTTTTAGCTTTTAATACATTTGCCTTGTCATTTCTCCTAAATCTTGCTCTACCATTCATTTGCTTTTGTCACGTGCTGTTTTTCCGTCTCTAGTTCCCGCTATTTGCCCTATGAGTATCATATTACTCAAGCCTCTCTTCTTCATTAAGTTTTCTAGAAACTTCTTCCTGATAAATTTCATTTTCGTCCCCGTTCACTTCAAAACCTCTTCGTTGCTCACATGTTCTGTCCATAGTATGTTTAGCATCCTTCTGTAGGACTAAATTTCTGTAGCTTCGAGTATTTCCTTCATCTTTGATGAGATGGTCAAGCATTCACTTCCATATAGAACAGATGTCATATAACAATCCATTATTCTTTTCTTTGTTTCCAACGAAATCTTCCTGTATAACCCCATTTCTGTACCTCCTTCATCTTTGATGAGATTGTCTAGCATTCGCTTTCACATAGGAGGACTGATATCACATAACATTCCAGTAACTTTTTCTTTGTTTCTAACGAAATTATCCTGTCTGTCAATTTTCAAGTATTTCTTATTCTAAGTATATAGATGCCTCGTTATTGTTACACTATCTGTATGGCTAATATTTTATCATTTCGGCGTAAAGTTCTTAGGGGTACGATATGCAGTACCTTTGTAAACATAATAGCAACAGCTCGTAATAAACACAGTATCAGCAGCAACCCTTGGAGTATAACAACTACGCCAATCCCTAAAGTAAGTCTTTTCCTGTTTTCCTCCTTCCGAAGTGTGTGCATAAAGTTTTCACACTAAAACTAAAAGGGCTGTGAACTCTCTACATGCAAACACACCTATTCAAGCAAGGACACTCAAATATATTGATTAACATTTAAAAAGTTTATACAGTTTACTTCTAGGAAAAGAAACTATTAAACTTTCCTTTTGTTGTTTAGTTTAAAAAATAAATGTTATCTTGCATTGCAAATCAACAGGTCTCTGATATTTTGGGCATGTACTTTTCACCACTACTATATAATGTATTTAAAATATTCTTGTAAGAGACCTTAATTAATGAAGTGGGCAACACACTAAAGATGAAAGAAATATATATATATATCGGTTTTAAACCCATCACAACTAAGAAGCTGTTACTCTTCTTGAAAAGTGTTGCAATCATCGGAAACGAAAAGCAAGCAGGATGACACAATACTTCTATATATAGTGCTATAAGGTTTTCTTGTGAGATTGTGACAATAAGCGTTCTTGATTATCCTATAAACTTTCTTTGAGCAATGCTTCTATTTTTTTTTGTGAATTAACTGTTTAGTTCGATTTAGTCCTTGGTGATGGACAACATGCTCCCTAACCCACCATAGAGCATAATCCTTCCTGTGTGTCCTCCTCATTTCGGTGGGTGATAACCATTGTTGTTTCCGCTAGGTATTATTATAGGGATTCTGCTTTACTACTGACTATTCTACCCAGGAAATTTTCGGAAGGAAAGTCAACGACAAGCAGAAGGAAACTCTTTGTTTCCGCTAAGAACGATGAATGATTAAAAGACCGAGTTTTTTTTTTCAAGATATATCTAAGTGATCGATGATCGAAGTGTGACTTGTATTGAACAGTTTTGTCAATTAATTGACTTGTAGTTTCCTTAGTAACGCTTAACGGAAGCTCAATGTTGACAGAACTCTATCGTCGACGTTAGGAGAAATCTTTACGAGAAAAACGTACTAATCAAAGCTGATTAAACCATCGTTGGATATTTGGATATTTAAAAATTCTGTGGGTTGAACAAATATTTCTTGTTGTTTCTGCTCCTAAAGAGGTATTTTTGAATTCAGACTGAATGTATTTTCTGTTATCAGTCCGACCTTTTCAAAGATTTATCTATACAAAATCTATCCCCTCTTCTATTAAGTAATCTCCAAAGAAAGAAAAAATCATAGATGCAAATAATAATGGCTGCATTACAGAAAGTATGAATGAAAGTGTATCTAGCGAAACAGTCGGGAAGTGAAATAAGTGAGCAGAGTACAAAATGTGGCTTATATTGTTGCGTTCACTTTCGCACTAATTACTTGGGAAAGGCACGAACGCGCTTTTTCTTTTCCTAAAGCAGTGGATTAAATAGTAGACTAGACTGGATTCACTAGTTCTGGGTTTCCACCAATCAAACTGAAGCAAATCAGAGAATATAAAATTGTTTAGAAAGGCAAAAGAAATGACTTCACCATCCTTCCCAGAAAAGAAAACGTGGTAATTCTCTTTTAATAACCAAAAAGGATTTCTGCTGATTTATTGTCAGTTAAGTCCTGAAACAACTAAGCATTAAAATTATATAAAAATTGTCCCCAAAAGGATCCGGTTAAAATGTGGCAAACGTTTTATACCAACTTAATATATATATATATATATATATATATATATATGTGTGTGTGTGTGTGTGTGTGTGTGTGTGTGTGTGTGTGTGTGTGTAGAGAGAGAGAGAGAGAGAGAGATAATTAATACAATAAAAATTTTGTTATTTCACTGCTTGATATAACTTTCAGCATTCCAACTCCGGAGTTTTGTAGACAGAGCATACTGAAATAATAACTCAACCCACTTCTCAGAGGTATCAGCAACAGACATTTTTACTTCTAGATTTTTTTATATGCAACTTTTATTGGTTAAAATTTTTTATAGTGTGTATGTGCGGAGGGCGCCCATGCACCCGTCTGCGCATATGTGTGTGTGTGTGTGTGTATTTAGGCGGTATTTTCCTTTTAGACATGTCAGATTAAATAAATTGCAAACATTATATATATATATATCAGATTAAATAAATTGTAAGCATAGTGTTTCTTATTTTTAATAAAATTCATTCATACTCACGGATAATATATATATATATATATATAGGCGGCGTCTCCCAGAAATTCTTTCATTAAATGTGCGTGCTAGTCGGCTTTGGGAATACTCGCAGAACGTTTGTCGACATTATCCTATCCGCCGGCCCTCCGTACATCAACGCCAAGTACTAATTCCGGTTCACCTCAGTCTTCGTTATCTCAACCAGAGCTTACCCGAAAATTTGCACTCTCCCGCACTGACCAGTTTTCTTGCCCTAAAGTATTGCATTTCGCTGTCGACCTAAGCTGATGACATTGTCACAACAATCTTACATCACGCCATCGTGATATTCTTAGGGCAGGACCTTGTAGCTGGAAATGAGTGTAAGTTTGAAGCACACAACTCGATGCTGAAATTAATACTTCATTCGAATCTCCTTCGTTTTTTCGTGTTTTCTTTATCAATATGCTTCTCTCATTGCGATTAACTTTTCGCTTCTTTCTTTCCATATTTCCCTCCTCCTGTCTTTAGCTCGCTCTCTCTTTTTCTCTCTTTTTCTCTCTTTCTCACTATATATATATATATATATATATATATATAGAAAATTGTTACCATTTAATACTTTTAATTTCGCACATGTACCTTGCTTGTTTGTGATTTTGTTGAATGCACAGTATAGTAGGGAATGTTGGGCACCATAAAACGAGTATCATGATGCAATTCTCTCCGTCAGTATTTGTGTGAAAGTGCAGACAATTCGAAAAGAGTTGGATTAGTTTAATGGTAATTACGTAGATATGGCAGCTCGGAAAACTCACTATGATCTTTTTGATAAGAAAAAAAAGCTCTTTGATGAGATCGTAATTTTCTAGGTCAAAACTTTGGCAACGGGACTCTGCACCATACCACACAAGTACGAGAACCCAGTCATGGTTGTCAGACAAATTCTTTAGCCCATCACTCCTTACATCTGGACACCTAACTCCCCAGACTGCGACACCCTTGATTATTACGTATGAGGCGCATTTGAGCGAGACACCAACAAAACTCCTTGTAAAATTACGGCTGCATTCACCAAATGTAAAACGGTGAGACCTAATTGATAATCTAGTAGTACGCTAAAACTCACTCTTTAAGGTTCGATGGTTAAAAACACTATGAAAATATGTGTCGAAAAGACATAGGAAATTCAAGTCACGACGGCGTGACAATAACTGAAGTCGAGATGCAAAGTCAGGACTAAGAACAGACACTTCTTTGGATTTTGTTTAGAATATTGTGATATATACTAAAAACACAAGACCAGATATAACCTTAAAATTGATATACATATATATATATATATTCATTTATAACTGTGAAAGAAGGATTCTGATAAGAATAATTATATATATATATATAGTGGTGCAAATGTTTAGACGCATAAGTAATTTGCTGTATAACAATTTACAGTTTACATATAACAATTGATTTAATTATGAAAATTAACTATATAAAAAGTGTTCGAGCTGAATTCCAATTTCTTTCAAACAATTTCTTACTCTGGAGACATAAGTTTTGCACATTTTTGAGAATAGAATTATTTCCTTTTTACGTTTAGCCAGTCATGTCTCAAAAGTGTCATAATCGCATGACTGACACATATTTCAGTAGATGCTCTGTTATTATTATTATTATTATTATTATTATTATGTCATTTTTCATCATATTTCGATTTCTGCTTTGGTCTCACTACCAACCAAGTCTGCGGGGAGACCTAAGGCAGGTAGTGGCGTGTTGTTATGGCTCCATTTCATGTTTTTCTATCTTCCCTATCATCCCCAGCATTACATAGATAAAGTTTTCCTTAGTGTGTGGGCTGTACTTAATAAGACAATTTTTTGTATATCTCTTAAGATGGGGTTTCCAGGGATTCTTTCAATGTGTTGTTTTGTTCCATTTTTTATCATTCCAAGTGCACCTACTATCACTGGAACAACTCTTGTTTTCAATTTCCACATTTTTTCTATTTCAATTTCCAGGTCTTTATATTTTGACAGTTTTTCAAATTCCTTGATTGCTATGTTACAATCCGCTGGACAAGCCATATCAATTAATAGACAAGTTTTCTCCTTCTGGTTTTTAACAATAATGTCTGGCCTGTTTGCTTCAATTTTTCTGTCTGTGTAGATGGTGTAATCCCATAGAATGGTTATATCTTCTATTTCTGTAACCGGTGCTGGGTGATGTTCATACCAGTGTTTGTTTACAGCTTTTCCATAATGTTTGCACATTGCCCAATGTAAATATTGCCCAACTCTATCGTGGCGATTTTTATATTCATTTGGGGCAAGCACAGAACAGCCTGAGATTAGGTGGTCTATTGTTTCTTGGTGTTTATCACAAAACCTGCATTTTGGATCCATATTATTATGCATAATATTTGCCTGAAAGTTTCTCGTGAAAAGACTTTGGTCTTGTGCTGCAAGAATAAAGCCTTCAGTTTCAGACTTTAATCCAGATGCACGTAACCATCGATGAGTATAACTTTGTCAACATTGGATTTATTGGCACGTTCTGGATATTGGCCATGCAGAGGTTTGTCTTGCCAGCGCTGTTTCATCTGTTCAAGAGCTTTATCTTTGGCTTTCATTTTCATATTTTTTGCCGCAATAGTTGGTTCTTGGCTTCTTTTTTGCTTTTCTACAGAATCTACTAACTGTAAATCTTGTTTGTATTTACTGCCTTCTTTTATTATTGAATATTTTTCTTTCTTTCTTCATGTTGCCTTACTAATTGTATCATCCAATCCTTTGTTGTTTCTATGTATGTTAGTAAGCCAATAGTTGTTGTCTTGTATGACAATTCCAGCTGAATAAGACCTCTTCCACCTTCTTTGCGGGGTATGTATAGACGGTTTACATCAGCCTTTGGATGATGCATCTTATGCTTAGAAAGAAGCTTTCTTGTTTTAGCATCCATTCGCCTGATGTCGTTTAGAGTCCAGTTTAAGATGTTATTATTAAGATGTTATTATTATTATTATTATTATTATTATTATTATTATTATTATTATTAAACAGTATTTTTATTTACATCTGCTGGCCTGAATAATCGAGAAATCTTGTTGGGAAAATAATCGTCCTCAGGTAGAATTCGAACCTGCGTCCTCTCGGTGAAACTGTCATTAGATCAGACGTGTTTGGACCGCTGGACCAGTAGATGCAAATATACTGCTTAATAAATAAATAAAAAAAACAACAAAAAGCATCTGCGCAAATATGATAATTTCTTAAAAATAATGTTTGAAGAAATAAATAAATAACATGTTAGATTTGATAAATTTCCTAATGGATTTCGTATATATATATATATATATATATATATATATATATATATATATATCCAAGTATGGGTGGAATAATATTCCTTGTCCAAAGAAACACTATTTTTAAAAAGTGCTCAATACAAAGTAGAGCTAATCATATTTATTCAGAAATTATAACATGGATATGTTACAATATCATTAGAAAAGTAGCTATCATGTTTCGAAATTTCTTGTGTCTTGTCAAGTGATGTGGTTTATTTTAAATGGAATGGTTTTAAAAGGTTAAAGACAAACAAGACCTCTTTAATCAGGGAGCCATTGTTGTATGTACAATGTAGACCAATCAGAGTAAAGCAACTTCTAATTTGGAGAATATGTGGGCAGACTTAAAAATAATCTTTGTGGGCATTGGTAGGTGTATATGTATTTATGTATGTACGTATGTATGTGTATAGATAGATAGATAGATAGATAGATAGATGGGTGTAAGTTTGTTGCCTTGAGTTTCACGCTTTTTTGATCGTCTAAGAAACAGTTTTAATTTTTTATTTAAAATGCAGGATATATGCAGAGGTGCGTATACTGATGAATTTTTGTGAAGATGGGATGAACTTTGGGAGGAATATTTGTTGTCGTGACGCTTTTTATACAAACACAGACATAAATTAAGACTTGTACAACTATTGACGTGCTCAGAGACACACGCACACGCGAGCTAAACAACTGAGGCCTGCAGTCATAAATTCATATGAACGATATGAGCTTAGAATATATATGTATATGTATGACGTTTTGCACATGCATACGCATTTAACTTTAGCTTGTGCTTTTTTCGTAAGTATATATTTAATTCTGTTTATATGTTCATGCATTGAAATATGATTATGTCTATCCCGACCTCATTCATCCAGGGCTGGCCACGTTATGAATTCGCCTTGACTGTATCCAATATGTAGCAATTTAGTCTGTTTAAAAGTTAACGGACAAACTGACAAGTCGATAAACGCTAAATTTTGTAATTTGTGTATGTATATATGCGTGGGTATATTAATCTGTATATGTGTCTGTTTGCCAGTGTTTGTGAATATACTCGTCTATTTTTCCATGCGTGAATGTTTGTAGATTTATTTATGTATGCATTCTTTCTTATCCTCGTTTAAAAATATGAATAACTTTCTAAGTCTACTAAATTGTTAAACTAATTTTTTTTTAGATTTCGCAACAAAAATAAAGTAGATATAATAGTTAACTAATGATGCTGATCTCAATTTAATCAAATTTTAATACCAATGCCCACCAAGAGTATTTTTAAGTCTGCACACATATTCTCCAAATTAGAAGTTGCTTTACTCTGATTGGTCCACATTGTACATACAATAATGCCTCCCTGATTAAAGGGCTTTTGCTTGTTTTTAATCTTTTAAAACCATTCAATTTAAAATAAACCACATCACTTGACAAGACACAAGATGTGTCGAAAAAAATAGCTACTTTTGTAGTGATATTATAACATATCCATGTTATAATTTCTGAATATATATATATATATATATATATATATATATATATATACTAGGCTGATTATTCAGAGGAGAATTCATTGATAGAAAATCTATCGGACTAAAGAAATAAATGACAATCAACTCTTTTTCGACAAAGGACAAAATAATCAAATCGACCCCTCCACTCTCCAATCTTGACTTTTTGTCTCTAATCTAAACTTCAAGCCTAAAATTAGCTGCCAACCGGAAGTAGCTATACCTTCTTGCATATTTCTGTTCGTTTTCGTCAGTCCATATTGTGCACAGCTATTGGGTATATCACTGTGTGTTTGTCATTCAGTCTGACCAACATCTTCATCTTTCTTATTTCTTTTAATCGCTGCTTTTAGCGAGTTAGCATTTCGTCAAGCTTAATTGTCGATTTATGATCTGAGATAAAACGTTGACATTTTTATTTGATTATTCCTAGCACTCTTTTCTCTTTCTTATATTACAATGTTTCGGATGATTCATTTATCGGCTTTCCTCTTTATCCAATAATTCTGGAGCCTCATCTGTTATGTTTTTATAATAAATATTGACACCTCAGATGACTAAATAAGCTACTTTTAGTTTTTTTTATTATTGTGGTTTTGTTTTATTTGGGGTTATTTAGTTAATGTTCGTCTAATAAAAAGGCTCGAGGAAAACTCAATATAGAGGGTATGTGTTATATAATGAAAACACATTTTTCTTAGTGTACTTAATCTTCAATTAGATTGAGTTAATCTAGATGGAACCATGACGGGTGCTTGAGTTAGCACAATTATTCTATTCCGTATACATTACTATCGAGATTAAACTCATGGCCACCTAGCAGATATGTGTTTGAGAGCCAGTCTTTCCTATTAATACAATACAACGATAATATAATGTTTGATCTTAATTAGAACGATTTACCAGAACCAGTTCAGGTTAATAATCAATAATCTTTAAATGCAGATAATTAAAAAACAGGATGTGCTTTGTGATGTAATGCTTATCGGCTCTGAATGAGAAACTGGAGAGCCAAGTTCGAATTACAGCCAAATTCGTTGCCTTCACTTAAGCGAAACTACTCTTGCATGAACCCATTTCTTCTCCATCCAGCTATGCATAGCAGGACTGATTAGGTTTTGTAACCTTGGCTGTTAGCCAATCTACAGCAGAAAGAAATGGCAACCTACTGCGGCAAAATCTTCTACCCAGTCAGTCAAAATTACCTATAGTGCTGTCTATTCTTAGTTCAGTTTCTTCCTGTTCTATATGAAATGTGTTATAAAGTATTCATACACCGAAGTATTTGATGATTTAAGAGATTATTTTGCATACTGTTAGAGGATTTCATTTTGCATAGACAGAACTATGACAACAGTCTATACCCGTGAAATAAATAAAGTGCTCTGTTCGAAACACCCAGAAATAAAAGAAATAGGACAAACCAGCTAGAGTGAAACAGTGGACGCCTCGTAGCTATGACAGCCAAGATGTCTTTTCTACAAATATTTGCCTGGTATTGCGACCCAAGAATTTATTGGCATCTAGGTCCCGCTCTTTTATCATTGAAATAAATAAATGCGACCGCCATTTCTACTCAGAAATGCAGGTGAGACAATGTTGGTAGCAGAAAATAAATAGGAACTGCAATAAAAGAAAAAGAAAAAGAAATGACTATCAACCGTAAAAAATATGATATGTATGGTTGTCCGTAAGAAAAACTGTCTAAAAATACGAATTTAAAATACCAAAATGAATTGGATTAATGAATGAAGCCTCCCGAAAGATAACCAAAGTATTAAAAAACATTAAATTATTAGGAGTTTTTTTTAAGATTAATTTTTATTTAATTCTACTGGGCAATTTTTCTCATAAGTTCATATGTATGCATACTGACAACTCACATTAAACTGACCGTGCGTGATTTTTCACACTATGGAAGGGCATGAGCAGATGGATGACAGAACGAGGGCTGCGTGGTTTAACAGCAGAAAGCGTGCTAAGAGCCACAAGGGGTAGGGACACGTGGAAAGCCATGATCGCTTAAGTCCAGAAAGGACAAAACACAAAGAAGAAGAAGAAGGTAGCGGTAGGAATAGATAGATAGATAGATAGATAGAGAGAGAGAGAGAGAGAGAGAGAGAGAGAGAGAGAGAGAGAGCCTACTGTCTGAAAAGATTTGCAGAGCGGCCATTCCTGTAACATATTATGTGTTCGCTATCTGCTTTTGCTTAAAATAATATTCACCTTAATATTAAAAATAATAAAATAATATTCACATTAATATTTCAACTGTAACATTCTAACTTGAGTGGCTTAAGAGCCACTCAAGTTAAAATGTTACAGTTGAAATATTAATGGCCTATAAAGTGTGTGATATGCATGTACAAGTACATTGTAGCAAGTGACAAAATATGAGGATAGGGAAGATAGATAAAGATTGACCATTAACTTTAAGAGGTTAATATTGAAAAGTTAGAAGAATCGTCCACACGGAAGTTTGTTTCACAAAGTAGCGGTTATTAGGAAAATACTTTTCCAAGTAGAACTTTTTTCTTACGTTTAGACTATGAAAGAAAGGTAGGTGATTTGATTCGGTAGATAGAGCATAGTTTCTTCTAGTTTTGAAGGCCTGAACTACAGGAATTAAACAATTGTACTCAGCTTAATATTGGAGCTAAACAGGCACAGTTTGTAGATACTTTACTTACATGTCATATTCATTTGTGCCTATTCCGATGCAAATATGTATATATTTATAGTGTGATGTATAAAAAAATAATTCCCTTAAACTTAATTTCTCGACTACATGCATTAGCTTGGGCGAATTAGCGTATTGTTTTATTTTAACGATTTTTGAGGTTAAAGCCTGTTTCCCGTATGAAAAAAGGTTTATAAAACAACAGTCATTAGTCCCCGAACATGATCAGGTAGTTTCATGTATCCGGTAAGAATAATTTATTTGGCATAACGTATCAGGTGTATCTTAATTGATACGAAAATAAATGAGGAAATGTCTTGGAGATTAAAGACAACATTCGCTTTTTTCCGTTTTTCTTTAGTATTCTCGAACCACCACAGAATTTGAAAGATTATATAGTCTTTTATTTGTTACTTTTTTATTTACTTACTTATTTTTAGATCTCTTACCAAACATAAATGTCGGAAGACTTTAACCAGAAATGCTCCCCTGTGACATTTTCAAAGCCAAGGTCAAACTAAAGGCGCGCATTTTATCAATAATTTTATGACTTTTGAAACCTTTGCTTGTATTTCTCACGTTAAAACATATTGTGCCCGATTTTCTACAACTTATTTAAAGAATGCGGAGGCTAGACTAGGATGGTCAGCGAGTGGTCAGAATACATCGTAAGCGTGGCATTCTTACAGTTATTGGTTGCCTTTGTTTAATTTTTATATATAAGTTCACAACAGTGGGAAGTCAACAGATGGCCGCAGGAATTTTGAAGCATCGACACGCTTCCCACAGCTAGGTTCATAGGACAAGCTAAGACCACACGCAGAGGGTGATTTAGCTAATAAGTGGCATGCGGTCCATTAAAGTTCTTCCCACCGCTGCTTTTTTTAATCCACACTGCTACGTCTGTCCTTCTTCTAATAAAACGAGTAAGGAAATAAAACAGACTTTTGTTAATACCAAGCAGTAGGGTTGGGTCTAGTGACACCACAGAACGCAACATAATGAACAATCCCCAAATTTAAAACATTAGGTATATATAAAACAGACTGTTGTCTCTCAATATTGATTCTATAACAAGATGAAGACCATATCATGAATTATACAAAACTTAAACAGACGATCGTTAATCAGATTCTATAGACTGGCGTTTCAGATTCATAAAAACAGTTTCACCAACTAACAAAAAACAGATCACCTGAACATCCTCAGTAAATTGACAACCTATGTGTTCTTTGTTGAATGCTATAGACCTGCGCTACAAAATTACACAGTGCTGTCTCAGACAACAACACATCAACAGTACGATATCTAAATCTAAACGTATTTATCAATGGAACTTTGTGTGTATGTGTCTGTGTGTGTGTCCGTTATTTAGAGACTCCGAAACGGCTGAACCGATTTTCTTGAAAATTTACTCAGTTGTACTATAAGTGTCTGCAAGTGTTCTTAGCTAGGTTCTGTGTCGAGGTACCCCCGATAAATATCAAAAATCGATAATCGAAAAAATCGGGTTATAGAAGGAGTGGTTCGATTTTATTCAAATTTGATACAGTCATGGACAAAGAAACGATATTCAGAAATTTCAAAGTTGCAGTTCTTATAATAGTGCAGAAAATCGATAATATATATATATATATATATATATATATATATATATATATATATATAAAAGGCAAGATGTTTATATATATATAAAAGGCAAGATGTTTGTGTGTGTGTGTACGTTTATCTGTCTGTATGTCTGTATTTTTTCAGCCCTTTTATTTTAGTTTTTGCTTCGGGTTTGGCTCTGAGTAGGTATAATTGTAGTTCTTACTCTCAGCTATAATACCATTTACTCAGAGGACTTATTTAGGCTTCAAAATTCAGTTTACGACGAAAATATATTTGATATCGATACCAGGAAATCAAAATTTTATTTACATCCATTCATTTTTCTTTCAGTCTACGGTTTCGCTTTAACTGGAAACAACTGTTGCTATTTAGTCTTTCGTCCCAACGTCCAAAGAGTCTGAGCGCCAGGACCATGGATTAGTTTTAAAGCTTTCATTACACCCGAGCAACGCCGGGTTATATTGCTAGTAACAACAAAAATCGATAATACGAATAATTAAATAGAAACTAATGACAAAATTAAGCTAGTAATTTTATCCAAACTACCAAAGGAATGGTTTAAAGTTCGAGAACGATCTAAAACAGTTAATCTGAGATGCGTATTTTCTTAAAACAAATGCTTTAATAAAAAGAACTTGTGAATTTCAAACGATTGTAACCCTATTTACATTGTTCAGGCTGTTGTCCTCATCTTCATTGTAATATTAATAACGTTTTGGCTGTTGTATGCTCCAGCCTTCTTCAGGTAATTAGAATTTAGAACTGAATCCTTTATTGAGATCACTGAGGTATATTGTTTTCGTTCCGTGAGTAATATCACTTCCGTGATATCTTAGTTATCTCCCTTTAATTCAAGTCTCTAAGCTATTTCTTTACCACTATTGAAGCCAGGTTTTGAACTCACAACTCGTTCGGTCAAGTCACTGGAACTAATCAACGCTTTTATTCTGGGCTATGTGTCCTGGACACAGTGAAAATAAAAGATTCATCGGGCTTAGAACAATTGTTCGAACAATCACAAGTGTGGGACACGGAACGCCGCCATGGAACTCTCTGATTTCGAAAACTTCACCCATGGAGGTATCACCTCCATCACTATAGACAACGTATAATGGACTGGCTGAAATATTATATTAACATTATAAGTAAAACAGATAATGAGTTCAATAGTCCGAACATCTCTTAGAATTAATAGGTATTGCCAGTCTGGTTGCACGAGTAAACACCTGTTGAGGAGGCATCAGTGACTTAAGCTCATCCGAGCAGAAGCCATGAAAGTATTTATAGAACAGGCAATGGGAGGCCACATTTCGACGATGGGGAAGTGGCTGCAGTCGAGTCGCCAGATCAGTACCTATCACATTACAAACTCTCCTTTGGAGCTTGTCAAGAACACTGAGGAGAACGGCAGGGGCACCTGACCATGAATGGCAGCAGTACTCCATGCACGGACGGATGGTTGACTTGTATATATGCAGGATGGATTCAGGTGGAAAAAACATCCTGGATCGACATAATGACCCAGTCTTCTTAGCAGTAGATTTTGCTATGGATTCAATATAGTGCTTCCATTTGAGGTCTGAGGACAGGGTAAGTCCGAGGAGGCGTAGTGTATTACTCTCAGGGAGAATCACTTGGTCCATGCTTATGGGAAGCAGAAGAGGTTGCCTGTAATGGTTGACAGACAACAGCTTGGTCTTAGACGCATTGAAGTTGACAAGCCACTTCTTTCTTTTTGGCAACATCAAAGAAAACAAGTTAAAAATCGCTATTGCGGTAATTTGTCCTCAGAATAGCATCTGCACACACATTTTGCATAAACAAAGTTTTAAAAATAAAACCCGCTACATGCATACGTAGATATTTTATTTGAATCGTTAATCTTCAGCTTAACTCGTCCTTTACCAAGTTTCTAGCTAAGGCAAATGAAAGACAACATTTAATCCCATCAAATAACTCGCGTTTCTCATTGAGTCATTCTACCAATTTCCCTAATAATGTCGTCGTGCCCTTTTCGGAATAACATTTCGGATTACCTTTGTAGTGATCGTTTATGTGGTGATCTCAGCAAACGGATCATACTCCATTAATTTCCTATCAAATATATTTAGTACAAGTTGACAGACAGATCGATTTTGGAGGGGACATCGGTGATAGCAAGTAGAGATAAAAGCTACAAGTCAAAAAGTTGAACGTTAACTATATGCATTCAGGATAAATTTAAGTTAAAAATTCATAATTATTTTTGTGATCAAATCTAATTGTAATGTCATGCTTTTCCGCGTATGTCTGCTTTTCCTACTATGTCTTTCTACTAGAGCAGTTAGCTAATAATTCCCTGTTTCAGACGCCGTCTCATGAACACTTGTATTTCTTCAATACCTCCAAAATTAAACTATGCTTAGAAGAATTTAATAACAATTTCTAGCATATTACATGGATGGAATCCGTAATTGAAGAAAGTTAGTACACAGGAGCGGACCTATATTTTTGGCGCCCTGGAGTTCGAACAGATTTGGGATCACCTTTACACTCAGCCACAATAAATAAAGGATCTAACAACCAAAAATGTAGGCTATAAATAGATTCTGATCTCAACAAGCTCTTATAGCAGGATGTTTGGACGATGCAGTCCCTGGTATTATAAACATTTTGAAATTTAATCATTTTTAAGGGCCATATGAAATGGGTATTAGAGCAAATTTGAAGACAAACAGTAGCTAGTTCATCTTATTAGATTATTATTATTTCATCAACACTGGCTTATTAAAAAACAAAAATTAAAAAAGACATCGATAATTGTGAAAAATTAACTCATTAAAAAAAGGTTGCCTCATAGGTACTTCGCAAATTAGGGATGCTGAAACTTAAACTTCATTAGTTTCATAATAGATTCGGCACTGCCATTACACTCGGAACCTCGTTTAGTTGACGCATAGTGACTTTGTGAATTCGATAAGTTTCTATTTATACTTCTGAGAGGAGGTAATATTCACACGATTTACATTATTCGAACTATTGTCCTCATTTTTATTGCTATTTTACGACGGTTCGGCTGTTGTACGCTCCGGCCTTCTTCAGGTGCTAGTAATTTCGAACTGAACATTTTATTATCATCACTGGGGTATATCATGCTCATTCCATGTCCTGAATAACACAGGGTCCAGTGATTATAGAAGTTGGTTAGTTCCAGGGATTGACCCAAAGAGTAGTGAGTTCAATACCAGGCTACACTAGTGGTGAACAAATAACTTGAAGAGTTAAGTTAAAGGCAGATAACTACATAGCTACCACAACTTACATCGCACTTGAATGAGAATGATATACCCAGAGATCGTAATAAAGGATTCAGTTCGAAATTCTTAGTACCGAAACATCGCAACAGAGATGAGAACGATAGTCAAATAATGTAAATAGTTGAACAGTTTTGTACAACAGACATTACTCAACCTTGTATGGGATATGATTTCAGAGCTGTTTCACATTATTTTGAACCCTAAAACTGCCTTTCCAAGCCGATATTCTCAGGTTGTCACTTTGACAGATTTACTAAAATTTGCCCAAAACTGGTCACATAATTCAAGAGGCTAACGGAATAACCACTCGGACACGCGTCCATAGCGCCAAACATCTCTAGCATTAATATATTTAATTGATTTTCCCCAGAAGCTTGCACAAGTTCCAATTTAGTTTTTAAAGAAACAAAGGGAGTATCTAAAGTGTTATTGTTTACACCAAAGCCTATTCCTTTTGTAGAAAACAATATCGACCATGTCTTTTCTCTTCTAGCCAGTTGGGATTTCGCTTTTCGCCATTTAATACTCCCACGGCCAAACACCCTAAAAATAATCCTCTTCAAAGTGTCCATTTTCAATACGCTTTCACATGATTAGGCTTACGGTTATATCACGAGGAAAGATCGGTTTTCGTATGATCACGGAACTCCGGTCAGTACAGATACTGTGTGACCTGTTGAGAAAACCATGTCCTGTCAGTATGAATATGCAGGTAGTGTAACGAGTAGACATCAGAAAGCCGAGGTCGATTTCCAGCCGGGTTCACCTACGCGCAAATACTCTTTGGAAAGCATAAATCCACCCCCTCCAATTATGGATAAATTTTGACAAGCCGTAAAAAAGCTAATCAATGAAGATAATGATTCCCAGATTATAGGTTGCATTGCGATCAATGGAATATTCTGGTTAATGAAATTAGAATTATTTAATCCAACTTCCTTGAAAAAAAGTTCCCACTTGAATTATTATTATTATTATTATTATTATTATTATTATTATTATTATTATTCATGTATATGTCTACATCTGTCCTTTGTAGCTCTTAAAAAAATTGTGTTTTTTGCTCTCTCCCAATCCCTGTTGTGCCAACTATTCCCAAGCTCGTTAGGTAGGTTAATCGCTGCTCTTCTCGTAAAATAATTAAAATTATTAGAATATTTAATGGAAATATAATGCTGAAAACATTCTTCTATGTATGGTATTCTGTATAGGAGTCAAGTACAAGTGTCTTCTCGTCGAGTGTTCTGATAAAAAAAAGCTAAGAAACCAAAAGACAGTAGAAGAAAACTGTATTGTAAGAGAGCTATTTGCCCTTGCGTCTAAATTACTTGTCCAGGTATTTTCATACTTGTCACAAACAAGGAGCTTGTTTCCCTTGGTAAATGCAAATAATAAAAGAAAAATATGTTCTGTATATTTTGTTTGCCTTTATTTTCTTCACCTGTATATAAAACGAGTTACATTCTTTGGTTTACGAGGCGTATTTTCATCCACACCCACATATCTCAGCTCTACCTGAAACTGTTCAATCTGACTATCGCAGATGTACTAAGAAAACATTGTACTTAGAAGAGTGTGCTGGAAAAAAACTAAATGATAAATCTGAGTGCAGTTTCGGAAACATATGTTAACCTATGACTTTTCAGATATTTTCTTGAAAGAAGAAATTAAAATTAGCGCCAATGATAATTGTAGAAATTAATGTTTTACCTTAAATTTGGCATTTATTGTTTAAACAACGTTACACTCGGTTTAAATTTATAAAAAAGTTTTTTGAAGAATACCCAGGAAATTAGAATCTTAAAATCCAGTAACTGTGATTACTCTTTCTATTATTTATGGGAGTTTCTATTCAAATCTTTTGTTTAATTGATTGAATAATTCGCTTTATTCTGAGGCTTATTAACCCATCGAAGGATACTTAAAGACAAAATATTTTTCGTTTTTTGATAATGATTTAGAGATATAAGTCTTACAAATTAACCCATAGCTAGTGGGAGAAAAGATGGATATATACATTTCCCAAATGTATTTGCGCGTAAGTGAACACAACGGAAAATGAAACTCGGCTCTCTGATTAACAATTCCGAGGCGTTAGTCATTACACCAAGCTTACAGTAGATAGCAATCCTAAGCGGTCACTCATCTAGGTTTTTACTAACTAGGGTCGATTTTTCTTAACTTCAGTGACTGTACGGGGACCGGCATTTAAACGTGATATGGCAGTAAATCCCTTTCACTTAAGATAGTGAAGGAGTTTTCTGCTATCTGGTATATCTAATTGTTTGCTTGTTTGTTTGTTTGTTTGTTTGTTTAGAAGTATATCAACTTCGTTTAATCTCAAAATTTAATTGTCATGTCAATTCAGGACGTTGGCGATCATGGACTTCCATGTCTCCCTATCCCTGGTAGCTCTTAGCACTCTGTCTTCTGTTACACCACACGAACCCCGTTCTGCCATCCAGCTGCTCAGGCCCGTCAAGTATTGTACATGCTATTTTCCCTGTCTCTCCTTTCCTCTATTTGGTCCGTTAGCATCAGATTCTCTAAGCCATCCTTCCTCATTCCATATCCCAGGAACTTTAGTTTTCTCTTCCTGATGCTCAGTATTAATTTCCTTTTCGTTCCCATTTCCTTTCCAAAACCTCATCATTGCTCACATACTCAATCCATGATATCCGCAGTATCCTTCTGTAGAACAACATATAAGTTGCTTTATGTTTTTCTTTCATCTTCGATGATATTTTCCAGCATTCACGGCAATATTGAAGAACATACATCACATAGGAAGTACTCCCTTTTTTGTTTCTAGTGAAATTTTCCTGTCTCTTAATATTTTACTCAGCTTCTGGAATGTTTCATTCGCCATGCCAATTCGCCATCGGATCTCTGTGTCGCACTTTCCGTCATTTGTTGGAACACTTCGCAGGTATTTAAATTTTTGTACCTGCTTGATTTTAGTATCCTCCACCTGTATTTGGAATTTTAGGCTGCTCTTTTCACAAAAAATATATGATAATAATTACAAACTTTATTTCTGGTTATTTTTTACTATGAAAAATATATTGCTGGTATTTTTACTATAAAAATGTATTTTTATACTTTCATAAGTTTTGATCCCAGTTTAGAGGGTTAACTATTTACCCATAGTTGTGAGTATCAGCAAATGAGCCGAGCCAGGGTCTTAAAAACCTGAATCAGTTTGGTATAGAGAAGAATTGCATTTTAGAGATGGTTTTACGATTCTCAAAACCTCCAGATCAGAAGCCTTACTGTCGGTTTTACTTTATCGACAAAGCCAAGCCGGTCTTTGTGATTTTATAGTCTATAGGATTTGGCGGATGTGCGTTGTGGAACAGTGGATATCGGCTTGAAATGAGAAATCGGGCAGCCGAGTTCGAATTCCAGTAGAATCCCTTGCATTCACTTTTATGCGCAATTATTCCTTTGAAAGATATTAATCCGTCACTTCCCTCCAGTTACGGGTTAAATAACAGGACAGATTGGGTTTTATAGCCTTGGCTGGCAACCAGTCTACTACAGAAAGTAATGGTAACCTACTGCAAGATAACCTTCTGCTCAGTCAGTCATATCTGGAAAGGGACAAGATCGCCCAAGTGTGTATCACGTATGGCACTTAACTGGCCGACTGTATAATCTAGGAAATAACCTTCTTCTTTAAGATATATTAAACATTTGACCTTAAGCAAGATCTTAAAGCCACTAAGACGCAGTGGATCACTCAGACTGAAAGACAACAAAGTGAAGGAGACTGAGAAAGTATTGCTAAGTAGGGAAAAGGTTTCAAAGAAACAGAAGATATGTATTCGATTTAATTATTTAAAAGCGGACAAAGATTTATAAATAGATTAAAGTTTAGACATTTCTGAACAAGTTGAACGCCATGCGTGACATTTTAGGGAAAACTGTTGGAACTGCCAGGTAACCTTGACATATTTGGGGAGCATATTAAAATAATCCCGAACCTGTACTGGAAGCAAACCACTTGCATGCGAATAGAAAATAAATTCAGGAAATATACAAAAATAGAATTGTAAGACGTGGTGGTTTCTTATCACCAGACTTATTTAGCCTAAACAATGAGTTAATTCTGAGACAATCACAAGATTAGATTTATTATTGGTGGCCATAAACGTGACAACATAAGATATGAAGGCGATACAAAAAGATGGCAAGAAAAACTTGTACAGAAGGTAGTGAAGGAAAACCGGAAGAATGGTCGGTTCAACCTCATCACCAAAGGAATGAATTTCGACCAAACAAGGCATTACCTTCATCTTGCAAGATAAAGAAATGCTTACTTCGGACATCAAACAGTAGGTTTTTTTTTAAATAGTATTTTTACGTTTTATATCCTATTTATTGACCACAATAATATTATCAGCATTATGAGTAATATTTCAGTAGAAGCTTACATTCGGATTCGGATTCAATTTCAAGTGTCTGTTTTTGATTGTAAGTATAAATGTCTCTTTTTTTTTTTTTTTTTAAATCATTTCACCCCGAGCAAGGCAGAAACGCCACTGATGTGCAGGAGGTTACATAAATGTAGAAAGATTAATTAGAAAAGAGTGAGGAGTACAAGCTAGTTAGAAAGGAACAATAGAAAACTGAGAAAGCAGGTGCAATGACAGGTACATGGGCGGAGAGAAAGGGAAGGTTATACAGGGGAGGGGAGAGAGCTAGAGGCCAGTGGTTAGTAGGTGAGTATTAACTTTAATTTCAATTTTCTTTCAAACATATTCTCCATATAATATTCTGAATATCCGTTTGTAGAACCACTTCACATTCAAGTAGGGCTTACGGACACATCTTGTCGAAACACCGGTTCTCATATGATAACCGATGTTAAGCAACATCGAATCTGTTCAATATCTAGAGGGGTGACCGACTGGGAATACTAGTCCTGTAATATTGGACGTGCTGTTGTTTTAATTAATAATGGATCGGAATTGTTCATCGGATAGCCAAATTCCAATTTTCGTTGATTTTATTTTATTCACCTACGCACGATCCACATTTTGAAACAACGGGTTAATTAGTAAGACTTATATCACTAAATCATTATTATCTAAGAAGAATATTACAAGCTAGAAATATTTCCCAACTTTAAATAACCTGTAGCGGGTTGATAAGCCGTAAAAGATGAATCAATCAATTCATACCCAGGTCTCTTCTTCATCTGTGAGAAAATATCTTTGTCTCACAGAAGGAGAGATATGACGTAATAGTTCAGCCGTTTTTTATTTTGATTCTGATGAATGTTTCTTTCTGAATTAATACTTTGGTTTGCATAGGTTCTGGAATGCCTTTTTCGCTAATTCTATACCCCTTCTGATATCTGCGTCACAGAAAGGACCAAATAGATAATCTGGTCGGGCGCCCCTGCCATTCATCTCAGGGTTCTCGACAGGCTCCAAAGAAAAATCTATAACGTGATCAGTCCCGACCTGACAGCTCGGCTGCAGCCACTTTCTCAACGGCAGGATGTGGTTTACCTCTGTCTATTCTACAGATATTTTTCATGGCTTCTGCTTCGACGCGTTTAGCTCACTGATGCTCTCTTCCACAAGAATTTACTGGTGCAACAAGACTGGCAACAATAATCCTCACTTTTATAGTTAAATCAACTAAATGCATATTCACTTCTACTCCAACAACTTCTTTTATCGCACTTCTCGTCTATGTAACTCAAGAATTTAAATGAACGTCAATTCCCATCCTTTGTCTACTTGAGTCCAGTCCTTCTCTTGTCCTATCACCTCGTGTATCTTGTTCTTTTCCTTTCTCACTCTACTCTAACAAATGTTTCCAAACTTTTATTCCCATCTTTTTCATGCCCTTTCTCCAGCACTCCCTGTAACTGGTTCGTCTTTCTCTTCACTCTCCTTCTGCCTAAGCTTTCACTCTTCTCTTGTGTAGTCCCCTGCGACCAGTGGCGGTACCGCTTTGCTTGAGGTGAAATGATTAAAACAAAAAATGTGCTCAGTTTCTTCAATCATTTTAAAGACACTGACTTTGATCGAATCAAGTCAAGTATTCGCTGGTTCTTTAACTTCCTGGCATTAATCTTGTTCTTGGTTAATTGAGACACGCCGAAACATAAAAATACAATGCTTCAAGATAATACGTTGCATTCAATGATAACGCTTCAAATCGTTTTCTCATGGCTTCTGATCAATGGTTAGCCTAATTAAGACGATATGAGAAAGATAAGATAATTTATTTATATGGGCATATCAGCCCAGTGCGGAAATAAAAATACAGAATCCCTATAGGGGGCGAGAGAGAGAGAGAGAGAGAGAGAGAGAGAGAGAGATATTTATCCACATACTAAATTTATTTATATGCATTATTCCAGTCAGTTTCATTTTGTTATTAAATCCATACAAAGCAAAGCGTTAAGGTCCATAAGAAATAAGCAGGTAATGGTTGTGGAAATATTAAGAAACATTACTAAAAATGAGAACAAAGTAAGAGCAATCAAGAGGACAGTAGATACAGATTTACATTGCTTTTACATTTTTGAAGATTAAAGTTGGCTGGATAGCATGGAGCCTGAAGGGAGTTTAAAAAACAGAACATGCGAGAAAATAAACTTGTAGTCTATATTGCAGTTGCATCGAGTCAACTAAACTGTTAATTGATCATTATAATCCCTTTTTGCGCAAATACACCTGAGAAATGTATGAATCCATCTGTTCGTCTCATTCTGGCTATGCGTTAAAAAGTAGAACAGACACAAATAGGACAAATTGTTAGCCTCTGTTAATAATTCTGAATTCAAAAAAGAAAAACGGAGCATATATATTTATATATTTTTTATTATTTATTTTTTATTACTTATTCCGATTTTAAATTTATTCTACCATCTTTTCTTTCAAATTTAAATTTATTCCTCTGCTCCGTCTTTCTTTTTTTCTTCTTTCCTTTTCGTTTACGCTTCAAGATACTTGCACTTTCTTCTTAACGCTCTCCCCCCTCTCTCTCTCTCTTTCTCTCTCTCTCTCACTCTCTCACCTAACCCACTTTCTTTACGTTTCAAATCTACGGGTCTGCAACCTAAATGTTAGATGAATGTATCTTCGAACTTTTGTTGACATTGGTCGCTACGCGTGTCATCTGATTATATGTTGCGTGTATATATGATTATGTATGAATATGTGTATGTGTTCGCCAAACTGGTGTATTTTTTCTTAAATTTTCTTTTTTAAGGGATCGACCCTTATTTTTATTCGTTTTTTTTAGGTCTTTGTGAATCTCATTCGTGTAAAATCTTTTGTTAAATACAGACGGAAGCTGACGATGGTTCGCCTGAAATAGACCCAAACTTCCGATTCCCCATGAAATAACGTGTCTGTCTTAATTTTTATTATACACACACACATATATATATATATATATATATATATATATATATATATATATATGGGGAGAGAGATTAACGTAAGGCAAAATGATGACCCTCTTCTTTTTGATTTGTTGCACAGAGTAAGTTTAAGGCAACTGACAGTAAGATATTCACGGCAGGTCCAAGGGCAATTTTGTTTGCCCCTTCTCGTCCGCGAATTTCGTTCTATTCTTAATGAATATAAGGAAGACAAATAGACTTATTGGAAAGGCAAATCGGGGTACTGAAGACGTTATCATGCTATGCAAAATTTTAATTCACTTTTGAGTGGAAACTGAGCACTATCTTTTGGCGGCAGGCAAGAACAGATAATTAACAATGTCGATTATTTGTTGTCTGCGATCTCTGCAGTGAAATAATTTAAAACTTGTTTGGATTTTACAGTTGGATATTTTTCATTTTCTTTCACAATTTTCAGCTTATTTCAGAGTTTTATCAGCGACTGAAAAGCCAAGGAAAATACAAATAAAGCGAAAGAAATGGAATATATGGATTGAAAATTTAAATATTTTTTTGTTTTTTGTTTCATTCAGAAGATACGAATGAAGGCTGGCGAATAAAAGAGATCGATTATTGAATTAGATATATTTACGTTCTTTTTCTCACAGATAAAAAGCATTTGGAAGAAAACGAAACAAAGAGATGAATGTCTGAATTAGATAGTTTGAATGTTTTTTGTTTTTAATTTGATTTTAAGCTGACAAAGAATAAAATGACTGAAAACGACTGATATAGAGACATTTAAAGGATTTTTTTTAAATTCTTATTTCCAGTCTGGTAAGAAATACCAGAGAAGAAAAATGAATGAATGGAATACAATGCTGAATGAATCTTTTTTTTTTCTGAAGGAAGAAGAATAATTACATTAAATATTTTCTCTTCATTTAACCTAAAAAAAAAACCCACATATGAAGGAGAATGACTTATAGAAATGGATTAATATTTTTTTATACTAATGTTCACACAAGAGCCAGTCAAATTGGAAGATTATTGTGTAATATGATATGACCATAAGAAAAGGTAAGCATTAACTTTCATGATATTATGTAGAAAAGCTAACAGTTAACCCTCTAGGGCCATTCGTATCATATTTGATACAGTATTTCCCTATAAGGAAACATTTGGTATTTCCCTATAAGAAAACATTTGGTCAGTACTGCTTTCATTTGAAATTTATAAAATATTTCTCTTAAAAAATTTTTCAGGAAAATATTTATTTCAAGGCTTGTTTTCATACTGTATCAAATATGATACGAATGGCCCTAGAGGGTTAACCCTAGACATGAAGTGGACAAAATTATAGTAATTAGGAAAACATCCCATTGAGAGTCTGTTTCACAAAGAAGCAGTTCTTGGGAAGTAGCTGTCTAAGTGAAACTCACCTCTTCTTCTTCTATGTGCCGTGTCTCTTCAGGACGTAGGCGATCATGGTTCACCACCTCTCCCTACCACTTTGTCACGCTTAATATCTCTTCTCTTGTTATTCCACTGAAACCACGCTCCAACATCTATCTGCTCATGTATGATGTGCGCCGCTTTCCCTTGTTCCTCTCCCTCTCAATCTGTCCTGTGAGCATCAAGTTCTCCAAGCCTTTCTTCTTCATTACATGTCCCAAGATTTTAATTATATTATTATAAAATTAAATCCATTATATTATTAGTGGTGTAAGTTCAATGTTTACTTGGGGGTGATTCAGTTAAGTGCATGTTTAGGTTTTTCCAAGCCATCCTTCCTCATTGCATGTCTCAGGAACTTTAGTCTTATCTTCCTGCTGCTCAATATTAATTTCCTTATCGTTTCCATCCTTTCCAAAACCTCATCGTTGCTCACATGCTCGGTCCATGATATCCGCAGCATCATACCGGAGAACCACATTTCAGTTGCTTCAAGTTTTCCTTTACTTTTCATGATATTGTCCAGCATTTACTGCCATATTGAAGAACTGACATCACATAGCAATCCAGTACGTTTTTCTTTCTTTGTTTCTTGTGAAAGTTTCTTGTCTCTTAATACTTTACTCAGCTTCTGGAATGCATGCAGAAGTGATTCTACATAACGGAGGGTGGGCTATGTAGAATCACTTCTACATGCACGTACATACCTAGATACATATCGCCATGTACACACGTTCATACACATATACCCACACGCACTTACGTGAGAATCGCACATGAAACTTTCTTTTTTCCCGCGTTTTATTAAGAAACATATAAACTGATTTACAAACGTGCTTACCCATTTGGAGGCTGCTTTTCGGAGCATATAGTCCGAATACCGTTCGTTCCTTATAACTCACATACTGTGTTAATTGCATTCAGCAATTAGCTGCATAAAAATGTTTCTCTCTATCTTATAAGTATATTTCAATACATGTATTATTATATTCACTACTATTCAGTACAAACATTATTTCCTTTTCAGGAACTCTTCTAGCTCGAATACTGAGACAATTTCTTTAATATCGAAGAGAGAACTTTCTTCATAACATCTTGCATTTACGAATTAATCAATCTTGTAACCTTACTTAATACAATGTTGTTATTTTTGTTGCATTGTGCTTTGAGTTATTTTATTTTTAAATGTAGTGGTTTGGACAACCAACCTACTTTTCACTGTTAAAATTACTACCCCGACGGTCAGTCCACTGCATATTGGTACCCGATTTGTCCAGTCCACTACACGTCCTTCGCAATGCCAATTTCGCACTTTCCGTCTTCTGTTAGAACGCTTCTCAGACATTTAAATTTTTGTACCGGCTTGATTTTAGTATTCCCAACCTGTATTTGCCATTTTGGGTTGCTCTTTTTGCTGATGACCAAGCATTTGGTTTTGTTTTTTTTTTTCGTTTTTTTTTTTTGTTTTTTTCAGATAATCCCAGTAATGGATGTGCGTTGAGTGGATATCGGCTCGGAAGGAGAAATCGGGGAGCCGAGTTCGAATTTCAGTTGAATTCATTGTATTCACTTACGCGCAAATACCCTTGGGAAAGGTATTAATCCGTCTCTTCCTTCCAGTTATGGGTTAAATAACAGGACAGATTGGGTTCTATAACCTTGGCTGGCAACCAGTCTACCGCAGAAAGCAATGGCAACCTACTGCGGGATAATCTTCTGCCCAGTCAGTCATGTCTCTTTCGAGACATGATCGCCCAAGCGTGTTTCACGTATGGCACTTAACTGACTGACGGAATACCAGTAAGAACACACATCTGTATCTTATAACATTTCTATTTTTTTATATATTTTATATTTACTGGAATTCTTTTCTATCCATATGCAATCGGCTTCCTGTTAGTATAGTTTCGGAATTATTGTCATATTTCCGAACATGTCAAGAGGATTACCGCGGGGTTAAAACGGTTCTTTGTGCCGTAATTTATTACTGAGGAAAAATATGTTTTTACTATTTGCTGAAGCAAAATTTACAACTGAGAAAAAATACAATAGGAAACCGAGTGAATGAAATATTTTATTTTATATGTTAACAAAATGTTTATGAACAAAATAAGATGGAAAGAGAACACTGAATGAAATATTTTCTACTTTTTAAACAAGCAAAAAAGAAATGAAGGAAAAAAATAATAAAAGAAATATGGTAGATCAAGAATTTTTTTCCCGAGCTATCATGGACAACGAACAAAAGTGAATGAAATTGAAATATTTTTCGCTTAAGTTTCAACCAACAAAAATCCGAATAAAGAAAAGTAATTAAATAATTTTCGTTTCTGTTCCAACTAACAAAAATTGAATGTCATGAAGTGAATTACTGAATTAAATACCTTCTATTTAGACAATCGCATCTACCTCCCATTAGCATGGGACAGGCTAGCCTCCCAGAGAGTAAAATACTACGCCTCCTTGGCCTTACACTCTCGGCGGACCTCAAATGAAATGACTATATTGAATCCATTGCCAAATCTGCTGCTATGAAAGTCGGCTCCCTGTGCAGGGCCCGGAAATTTTTCCCACCTGAAACTATTCTGCACATATACAAATCTACCATCCGCCCGTGTATTGAATATTGCTGCCATATCTGGTCGGGTGCCCCTGCTGCTCTCCTTGGGCTTCTTGACAAAATACAAACGAGGATCTGTAACGTGGTTGATACTGACTTGGCAGACCGGCTGCAGCCGCTCTCACACCGGCGTGATGTAGCTTCCCTGTGCCTCTTCTACAAGTACTTTCATGGCTTCTGCTCCGATGAGCTTAGATCACTGGTGCCGCCTAAGCACGAATTTACACGAGATACTAGATTAGCAACTAGGTCCCACCCTTTTACAGTTAAACAAATAAGATGTAACCGTAAATTCTACTCCAACAGCTTCTTTTCTCGCGCTTCCCGCCTGTGGAACTCCCTTCCACAAGTCTGCTTTCCCGACAGTTAAAATCTCCAGGTGTTTAAATGTAGGGTCAATAGACACCTCCTATCACACTAACTCCCAACTATTCTCACAACACTCTCATCTACCCAACCCTCATTCTCGGTATCCTCACCCGCCTATCACCCACCCTCTGTTATTTCCTATATTTAATCATCCTTTCTCCACTCTACGTAGCCCCCTGCACAGTAGTGGCAGTGACATGCCTTGCTCGGGGTGAAACGCTTATAAAAAAAAAAAAAAAAAAAAAAACACTAATGAAGGACAAACTATGAAAATAAGAAATTATAAATTATTTTTTCTCTTTTACCCAACCGAAATGGTAATGAATAAAAAATATTGTGGGGATTACCTCCACTTGGTCTGCGACGACGTTAGTTGTCGCTATTTCATTATTATAAAAGCTAGAGCCTAACATTCGTCTTCGTCTTCTTTTTATTCTATATATTATAGTCTTTTTTACAATGAGGATTTAGTTAACCGACTACGTGGTAATTCTCCTGTATGCACGTATTCAAACACATACACACATATTAACCTTAAAAATGATAAATGATTCGTAACTCTTTTTAACTGCAACTGTATACAGTAGTATATTTTTTATTTTCTTAATGCTTTACCAGTTGAAAATACCTTTACGTTGAATTTCGATTTACCGCTAGAAATGGTTACCTGAGAATATATTTAGTAACCATTGTTTTTAAACAGAAATAGTGAGAACAACCATTTACACTGCGTGCCAGAATTATATGCAAATCAACATTTTTTTCTAACTCCAATAGTTTTTAATAAAAATTAGTGAAACTTGGCACATTATATGACAACACTAGCACATGTGCAGATCTAAAATTCTAAGCTAATTTGTGCAATAGTAAACAAATGGCAGCCATTTTGGTGACTTGCAGCCTGTTTCAACTTTATATGGAAATCATTGCTAAAGTGTCAAATATGGTGAAGTGGTGACAGAAAATTAGAACATTATTTTAGGAATATTTAATTTGAGAACAACAATAATACAGAACAAGCATCTTCAATATGGTTTCATAGTACAATCAATATTGGATATAATTGCAATTTTTATTAACAAGAGAAAAAAACCATTGGTCTATTGAAGAGGTCAAACTTTCGATTTCATCTGCTGAAATTGCTTTAGCAGCAGTCAGAATGGCATTCCAGAGGACATCCTTGGAGTTATACTGCCTTCCTCCGGAGTAAATCATCCTTTTTAAGATGCTCCACAGATTTTCGATGGGATTTAAATCTGGAGAACAGGCTGGCTATTGCATCATTTTCTCATGTCTGGCAAAAACACTCTCCAAATATTCAGTGGTTATCCTTGCAGCATGAGACGGTGCATTATCATGCATGAATACCATCTTTTTCCGGGATGGCAAATTCTTCTTCTTGTGCCAGGATTCGAGGTGTTCCTTAATGAAGTCAATGTAGAGTTTGGCGGTCATTTTTACTCTATCTGCGACTCTGAATGGTCCCACCAGCTCATTACCAATGATTGCAGCCCAAAACATCACACCACCACCTCCTTGCTGATGCCTGATATGGTGGGGAATTGGACCCTCATTACAGTACCATTCTTTTCCTCCACTTATCGGGTCCATCTAGGGTGGCTCGGCACTCATCGGTGAACAAAACAGTTTGAAAATTTACCTTCATGTGATTTCTTGCCTACTCCGTCCTCTTTTTTTTTGTGGATATCCTTTAATGGAGTGTGAATCTCTGGCTTTCCACATTTTGCAACCGTCGTCAGGATACGGCATCGAGTTGATTTGGGCACATCAGGAACGCCAGCTTTTTCAAAAACGTTTTGCTAGTTTCAAGAGGGTTACGGTGGACTTCTCTCTTGATCCTACTCAACGCAGGTGCTTTCTTATGAATTTTTCCTTTGTCAGAACGTCTGTTGCAACGTTCAGGGTAAGTAAGAAATTATTTAATTGTACGATGATCACGGGCCAATTCTTTGACTATTTCTAAGGTAGATATCTTATTACAAACCCTTTGGACAATTTTAGACTCCTCAGCTTGACTTAAAGCAGTTTTACGTCCCATCATGCATATAAAGTTGGCACGCTGAAACAGGTTGCAAGTCACCAAATTGCTACCATTTGTTTACACTTGCACATATTAGCTTAGAATTTTAGATCTGCACATGTGTTAGTGTTGCCATATAACGTGCCAAGTTTCACTAATTTTTATTAAAAAACTGTCGGAGTTAGAACGAAAACATCGGTTTGCATATAATTCTTGCACGCAGTGTATAAGAAATCATTCTCCTAAGTATTTTTCAATTACTTTCATTCAGCAAGAATTGTCAAGTACAAGAAATAAATAATGATGCCACATAGGATCCAGTGACATCGTTATTTACGTTGAGACCTTTGATAAAATCCAAAAAAACAATCAGCAATATTACTGGTCCTGAACTGGCGCCTCAGCTTTAGTTACCTTCCTTCCCACTGCTGTAAGGTTGCTTCTCTGTGCCTTTTCTATAAATATTTTCATGGTAATTGTTTGAATGAAGTCTTCGCTATTTTTTAATTTAAACTCAGTACTAGACTGGATATGCGTTGTGATGCAGTGGATATCGCCTCGGAACGAGATTTCGGAGAGCCGAGTTCAAATTCCAATTGAATTCCTTGCATTCACTTACGCGCAAATACCTTTCTTTATATAATTATATCGCCCCAAGCACGGCATTTTACTTTCACTGTTGGGCAGGGGGTTACATAGAAGGAAAGTTGTGAGAAAGAGTGACAGAGGATGCAGGTTAGTGAGATAAGAGTTGACTATAGACTACATTTACGTTCTTAGAGATTGTAGCTGTAGGGGAAGCAAGTAAACAAAAGGGAATTCCACAGACGGAAGTGCGAGAAAAGAAGCTGATGGAGTAGAATTTGTATTTACAGTTTACTGGTTTCACAGTAAAAGTTTGGGACCTAGTTGCTAATCTTGTGGCTCGAGTAAATTCATATATAGGGGGCACCAGTGAGCTAAGTTCAACAGAGCAGAAACCGTGAAAGTATTTATAGAAGAAGCCCCATTGGGCCGGTGACTGTATCTGAGCTGCCAAGTCGGAATCGATCATATTACAGATTCTCCGTTGGTTTTTGTCAAGGACCCCTAGGTGGATAGCAGGAGCACCCGATCAGATATGGCAGCAGTATTCAATGCATGGGCGGATGGTAGATTTATATATATGCAGGACTGTTTCAGACGGGAAAAACTTCCTGGTCCTACACAGAAAACCGACCTTCATAGCAGCGGATTTAGCTATGGATTCCTACATAGTCATTCCACTTGAGGTCTGTTGTGAGAGTTAGCCCAAAGAGTTACAGTGTTTTGCTTTCAGGGAGACTAGCCTGATGCATGCTAATGTGGGGGTAGAAGCGATTTTCTGTGATGGTTAATAGAAATAACAGCTTCGTTTTGAAAGCATTAAAATTCACAAGCCACGGATTAGAGGTCCTTTTCAAACTCGGCAGCAAGATTTAATTTGTCAGCCTCGGCAAATTTGTTATCAAGGTGAGAGTAAACCACAGTGTCGTCAGCGTATATGCCTACTTGGGATCTTATTACATCGGGGAGATCGTTAATGTAGATAAGGAAAATCATAGAATCTAGAATAGAGTCTTGATTGACACCCGCGTTCGTATGATAGTACTGGGAGGCATGTCCGTTCAATACTACCTTCATTGTGCGATTTGAAAGGTATGACTAGATAAGTTCAAACATTTGTCCAGTTATGCCATAGCTCCGCAGCTTGCGTAGAAGGCCAGCATGCCAGGCTCTGTCAAACATTTTAGAGATATCTAGGGCAACAGTTGGGCTTCGCCGTTCTTGTCGAAAGCCTGGTATATATACTCAGGGATGGTCGTGATCATATCTGCAGTAGACCTGTTTGTCAGAGAAGAGTCTGTGGATTGTGAGATGCTAAACCACTTCGGCGTTGATGATGTCTTTGAACGCTTTGCCAAAAATGGGTAGGAGGCAGATAGGGCATAATTAGAGGGTTCAGAGGGTTCACCAGTGTTTTTATATATTGGAAGCACGGATGAAGAATTCCAGCAGGCAGGAAAACAAGAAGCAGAGAGGCAGTAGTTATAGAGTCTGGAGAGAACAGAAGAGAGTTCTAGGGAACATTTTTTCAGGACAATGATTGGGATTCCGTCAACGCCGCTCGCTTTATGGGGTCAAGTTTTGAATTATGTTAGAAACCACAGAGGGGGTAATGTAACCACAGAGGGGGTCATCATTCAGTTGGGCCTCAGTTCGGGGTCGAAAGTCAGGTACAAATACTCTCGACAAATCAAGTGTCAAGTTGGTGGAGAATCTGTGAGCAAAGTAATGACCTCAATTTGGTTGATTAGAGGGGGAATTGAGGGTTTTACTGTTGTTTAGTACACTTTGTACACTTACCTTGGGAAGGGTATTGATACGTCTCTTCCCTCCAGTTATAGGTTGTATTACAGGACAGATTGGGTTCTATAGCCTTGGCAGACAACCAGTCGAGATCTAATCACATTACTGTTGTGCTGGATCTACATGTAGAAGTTCTCGGCTAACATTTTCTCTTCTCGCACTTCTCGCTTGTGAAACTCCCTTCTGGCTCTATGCTTTCTAGCCAACTTTAATTTGCTCAAATGTAACTTCAATGTCAATCGCTATCTGCTCTCCTGTTGATTACTCTTTTCTGTTTTTGTTCACTGTTAATGTTTCCGTTTTTAATTCTTCCACGCCCAGTAACCGCTCGTGTTTTAGTGTCTTTACTTACTTGCATGGGGTAATACCGATAAAAATATAAATTAAAAAAAGGAATAAAAGTGTTTGATGATTAAATTATTTGATCATTGTTTTTAAAACCACAAAAAAACTGAATTCACCTTGAGCGGCGAATACGCATAAAAAAAAAGAACTATCGATTCCTCGTAACCTAGCAACTGGTGCGGATGTGGAAAAACGGTAGCGCCTCTGTTTATTGTTTGAATGCAGTCTAGACATTTACAAAGAAAATGAACATTTGAACGTCTGCATTCGTACAATAGCCAGATGGTTTTAAAAGATCTCTAACTGAATAGGAATAAATATTTGAATGCTTGCATCTGTAGATCAAGAGAACGGGAATTACATTCATGATGACCCCTGGAGATGCGCTTTAGCAGAAAAAAAGATTTTAATAGCGAAATAAAGAGAAAATGAATCGTCATATTTTCTCACTTGCTGCGTGAGTAATGATCACGCATTTCCCAGGTGTACCGAGGATCGGTGTTCAGGTTCGGACAAAAACAAAGATTATGAATGTTGGTTTTCAAGGCAAGCAAGTATTTCTCGTTTTAAAGACTAAAGGAACCAAATGTTTCCCTTGCCTATAAATGTGGCTGAATATTTTCTGTTACTTCATAGTAATGGAAAGTTACTTATCGCAAACATTAATTTAACAAAAAAAAAAAAATATAAATCTCAAATCAAAGTTTGATTTTTTTTAAATACATTTTTGGAACCCTTTTAAAATTATAAACTTTAAATCAAAGTTTGTTTGACATTTTTTACTAAACTTTTGGCACTTTTTGAAATTATAAAATTTAAAAAAAAAATTTTAACCTTGCCTCGCAACAACCCCAACCCTCAAAATAAAAAATAAGCAAAAATCATGGAGGTATTCATATTTTATAAGAGTGAATGATATTCGAGATACATACAAGGATTTTTTTATACTTAAAAAAAGAGGAAAATATCTTGTTTATCGGTGTGAGCGCAAAAGTAGGTCACACACTTAGAAATAGTGCACTTGAGTCGTCCATGTATGGGGCGATCACAAACGTCAACCCAAACGGAGTTCAATGGAAGGACTTCAGTCTGGGAGAATTTAGTGTGAATTTTAGTAAATATGAATTTCTTTTGTTTTGGGGTAAATTAACAGGAAAGACTCATGTGGTCTTGCGAGACACTAAACTTAACCTCGTGATGAGTTCTGTAAACTATTAGGGTCGTAGTGGCAGCGTACCATAGTTGACATATTGTTATCCTAGGTGTCTAGTTTCATATTGGAATCGCTGTCATCTCTCTATGTACAAACACTCTACATGGTGCCGATTTCAAAAATGATCTCTGAAGAGATGTTATGCCTTACCATTTCGATAGCTTTCTGATAATTATAGGGACAGGATCAAGCGCACAACTAAAACTCACCAACACGTGTCATAAATGATCTACTGGGCTTACGTCAGCTCCAGGTATTGGCCACATTGAAGTTTCATATTATTATCAAATAAATGGACATCTCCAAGCCACACTATCCTTAGACCACAAAACTGTATGTATGTTTATATATATATATATATATATATAGATAGATAGATAGATAGATAGATAGATAGATAGATAGATAGATAGATAATCAAATGATCAAAACAAGGAATATCTACATATATCTATATATATAAAAGACAATCTGTAAGTCTGTGTGTGACTGTTCCCTATGCACGTCAACATTTTTTAAGCTACGCCATTCAAACTTTCTAGGGACTCATATCTACAAGGAAGCCAGGTCTACACATACTTTTTGAGTTTAAGATCAGCGATTTTCCCTTTCGCACTTTTTAGCCAATGGAGCCGATTGTTTACATTTGCTCCGTAAAACATCTAACATCTAAGATGGTTGCTAAATTACGTCACAGAAATAAAATCACAAGTGTTAAACGCAACTAAAAAAAAAAAAAACATGAACCTTTATATTTAATTTTTATTCCGAGGTTTTAAAAATTCATTTGGTCAGCAAAAAATGTGAATATTTTCCCCCGTAATTTTAAAATAAAAGAATTTAAAAAAAGTATTTTTTCAAAGAAAAGCAAAATATGTAAAAAAGAAAATGTGCCGATGGTTAATTTAATTATTTAAGTCTTTTTTTTTCAAATTTTTTCAGATATTAAGTTTTTCTTTTTCTATACTTCAGAAAATACAATTAAAAAAAATGAAGCTTTTTTTTTTTTTGCTAAATATTTCATGCAGGAAATCAACTGTCTGTATTTCCTTAGGCATTAATGTAACTTTTTCCTCTAAAATTAAATGTCTACATTTTGAAATTTTCTTCGAGAATTTCTGAACTGAGAACGTAGTAGTTTTTATATTTCTAATTTCAGTAAAACAAAAAATAATTCTTATTTTTATGTTAAATTTATTTAGTCAACAAAAATGTAAATATTTTCCTCCGTAATTTTGAAATAAAAACAAACGCAATGTTGTTTACAAAGTCACACAAAACATCAAATCATGTTTACGCAAAACAAAAGAAAATAGATTTTTTAATGGAACTTTTGAACAATTTTTAAACAACAATTTTTATATAATTATTTTTTATATAGTTGAGTTTTAAAGGAATTTATCCATTTAATATTATAAACATTATAGCATCACGATATTTCTTTACATGTCTCCTAAATATGTGCTCGGTTACGGCGTATGACCGCTAAAGTTGCGGCAGTCAGGGCAACAAGGGCAACAAGGGCAATTGCTTCATCCAGTACCAACGTTGAGGCGGCAACTACAAGCGCTCGGAAATCAGAACACGCTGCATTAATCATCTAATTAAAAATATTTTGAGTTGCACGGGCAACGCCGGGCTATGATGCTAATTACCACTAAGACGCAAGAAAGAGTGCATAAGATTTAGAGACGAAAAAAATTATTACTGAAGAAGGACAATGAAAGAACATTTACTGGATTACTTCTGAAATCTTTTAAAATAATTTCTTTTCAAGCAAGGTAATAGAGACAAATAAGAAATAAGAGGTTACTGAGAAACATTAAAGAGGTGGAACAATGAAAGAAAGCAAAAAATAACGATTGACGCTGAATTTAATTTTTGTAGATCAAACTTGATTGGAAAGCAAGAGGCCGGAAGAGCGTTCCACAAGCCGGAAGTGCAAGAAAAAACTATCAGCATAAAAACGGTTACACCTAACCATTTCAACTATAAAATGATGAGACCATTCGAATCAGCCAGTCAGTTAAGTGACATACGTGATACACACTTGGGCAATCATACCTCGAGAGAAACATGACTGACTGGGTAGAAGATTTTTCAGCAGTAGGTTGTTGTTTCTTTTTGCGGTCGAATGATTGCCAACCAAGGTTATAAAATCCAATGTGTTCTGCTATTTAACCCATTAAATGCAACAAATTCAACTGGAATTTGAACTCGGCTCTCCGATTTCTCGTTCCGAGCCGATATCCACTGCACAAAAGCGCACAATCTACACTTAAATTCGTAACGATGAAATACCAAAAAGAAAGTTCGTCAGTTTAGCGCCATAAAAATAGAATGAAATGTGACACTGCTATAGCATTGTGTATATGTTCAAGATAATGTAACTTCTATTCTGACATCTGATTAGTGACTATCGCCTTGGCTCCTCAGGCAAGACAACATGAAGTATAAAAATGCGAATATGGCATGATAGTATGGCCCAGATGGATGGAACATTTGGCATCCTTCGATCTAAATTAGACACTTTTGATGTACCTTGAGCTACAATGTTATGTGTCTAACAGAAACATTTCCTTGAAGGTATTGTCACTCACTGTGGACAGCACTGTGGCCGATAACACTTTAACATTTGGTTCATCAGTGTACTCAGGTGTTATGTGGATGAAATATGGTTCAGGTATGTTTTCCTTTTCTGGAATATTATAATGGATGTGGCTGACAAAGTTTTCGGTAATGAAAATGTGCCTCTTTAAAATGACAGCTTTTCTTCGCAACATTTTCAAAAAAGGCTTTTTCCACGTCAGTCACCATTGGAAATATCCTGGGAATAAATGTTTTTTCTAAAATGTATTTCAGCCTTATATATTTAAGATGGCACCTGAAGAATTGTTACATATTGTTACACTTGAGATCTTAGTACGTCATTGTACAGAGACACTATCAATATGAACCATAACAATGTGATTCAGGTATATATATATATATATATATATATATATATATATATATATATATATATATATATATCTTTCTCATATATATTAAAATTACAGTCATAGTATGTCTTTTGGCACGTCAGTGTACAGGGACATTATCCGAAAAAATCTATATGACAATGAGCTTTAGTTATTAAAATCCTTTGCTGAAATATATTTTTGTATCATGCATTTAAGATGACAGCTTGGTTTTCGCGCTTTCTCGTAACAGATGGACAATTAATCAAACTGTAAGAGTAATATTAAACGTGTAGGCATGTACGTTTGGAAACGCTAATAAAAGTTTTATAAAATGAGTTTGTGTTTTTTTTTTTGCATGAATTATGATACTTATTAAAATTAGCCTTGGTGTCAGACGTACTCTAATATGATTAGTCAAACGGGTACTATTGGGGAAATTTACATTTATAGAAAATATTTGATAAAGAATATCCAAATATGTAAAATTGAAATGTTCTTTTATAGACTACTATCTTGAAAGCCACACTCCGAGTGCACATTGGAAGACTAATTGGGCCAATAGTCCTAAACTAAAGGGACTTCTGGTCCAACTTAGAAAGTAGCAATGATCATTTTGGAGAAATAACTTTGAATTCTTTAATTCACTTCATGAAACTTCAAAACTTCATTTT
This sequence comes from Ascarosepion bandense, assembly GCA_037127315.1. Classification (NCBI taxonomy): domain Eukaryota; kingdom Metazoa; phylum Mollusca; class Cephalopoda; order Sepiida; family Sepiidae; genus Ascarosepion; species Ascarosepion bandense. Next base: position 1,157,329 of record JBBBDQ010000955.1, on the reverse strand, counting down.
AACTGTGATTGGGGCAATAAGTTCAATTCCGACCGAAAAAAGATTTGGACCTAAAGTTCGATTTTGGCTGAATTTCTAATTCATTCCGAAAATTGATTTCTTCAAATTAAAAACTCAGCAACATTTCAAAAGCTTACGTCAAGAAATCTCTCACTTTGTATTGATTCCTTGGCATTTTGAAGGAATAGAATTAATTTCCTCAATTCACAAAGTTTTATATCTATTTTAAACAGAATTTAAAGCAAAGATTAACAAAGCGTTTGTGTTACTTAATATAAATTATGACCAGTATTTGTTTAAGGTTATTTAACATTTAATTTTTAACCATTCCTTTTTCAAACGAACACAAATCATAATAATGATGATCAAGCACCAGATAAATACAAAATGTATAATATATCTATGTAGAGTAAGTGTGACCCGAGTTAGAGAGGTTTCAGGCACACAGACGCCAGAATTTAACGTTTATTTATTTATTTATTTAGAATATCAAATTACGAACTGAATCAACAAAAGTAGCATGTCCTTATGCCAGACCATACTAGCATTTAGGCATGTCTAGTTTGACATAAAGCCATGCTATTTTTGTTAAGAACAATTTTCTATTATTGATCTGTCAGGTCACTAAACCTTTCCATATAGATTTCTCTAGTTAAACTCCGATCAATGATTCACAGACGAGAGAAACTTGGCTCTAGAGGGAGGAACTTCAAATCTAAAGATGAACGTAGGTAATATTTCTTTAATAAAAAAGGTATTACTGGTATTTTTACTAAAATGTATGCTTATAGTTCTGTAGTGCTTTGATGCGGTTTTCATTATTTGTCCATTGCTGGAACCCTAATAAGAGCTACCTCCACGAGTTCAGGTGAACCTGGGAACAACGTCAGTTAAGAAGTAGTTACACACTTTGCAAAACCTCCAATCCCACGATCAGAGGCCTCGCTGCCGGATGTAGTTTATCGTCATACCTAGAACTAACTAACACTGTAAACGAAAAATAAAACATTATCAAGTCCAAACAGATGTTTTAAAAATGAAGCAGAGTTATTTTAGATTTAACCGAACAGTTTATTTAATTAGGCCAATCTACCCTCGTGGTCTAAATAAATAGATCCTTTCGAAATTCTAAATAATATCACCTGAGAAAGTACCGAGAACACAGCGGCCGAAACGTCGTGAATATCGTAATAGATGAGGACAATAGTACGAACAATGTAAATAGTGTAAATAGTTACAATACCTTATCTCAGAAATATGGACACAAGAAAATAATTTTGGGTCACAAAAGATGTCCGTTATATTCCCACTGATTATAGACGTAACGGGATATTTTTCAAAAGAACTTTCAAATTTATAAATCTACTATTCATTCTTGTATCGAATATTGCTGCCACATCTGTTACAGTGCTTGTACTATATATTTCATCGATTCTTGACAAAATCTTAATCTGCAATATTATCAGTCCCGACCTAGCATCAGTCAATTTTCCACCGTCGGAAAATACCATTGATCTGTTTCTTCTATAAGTATTTTCATGGTAATTGTTCTTATAATCTTTCGTCGTTGGCATTTCATTTTTAAATGTTGTTATTTCATTCCCCTCCCCCGGAGACAAATTCTATACATGAGAACTAGTTAAGACGACATTGAGACTTCGAGGTATTATGGTGGCTGTAGTTAGAATGGTAAGTAAGAAGGTGTTGTTCTGGTGTAAGGAATATTGTGGTATGTTTGAGTCATTTATCATGGCTAGCTGGGTTTAAGATAATACAGATTGAGGACCAGCACTCACTGCTTTTTGGCCTTGTGCCACATTTTTGTATTATTATAAATAAACATTGCTTTTCTCTTTGGTACGTCAATTTGAGGAATTTTAGAGCAATACCAGATTGGAAGATAAGCCTGCCAATTTCACTGTTAAAATTGCTAAGTATTAACATACACTACCCGCCATAATTATTAGACCACCCCAGTTTTTTTTAAATGATGTATCTCATACTATGTTTAGTATTTATTGCGAAGCGGATAATTCTAAATGAAAATAGAATGGTATTTTTGTCATTATTACATTGCAAAATGTTACAAGGCAGCCAGGAAGCCTTCGGCCAGCCAAGAAAAGACTAGCATGGGGAAGAGCACAAAAACTGGACACTAGAACAGTTCATTTGATGCACATGTTATTGTACAGTATAAACAAAAGAAACATTCAATTTTCATTTAGAATTATCCACTTGGCAATAAATACTAAAAATAGTATGAAATACATAATTTTTTTAAAGACTAGGGTGGCGTAATAATTATTGCCGGTAGTGTAGGTTCTATGCTAATACTTCTCTTGCATTTCTCGCATATAGAACTCTCATCCGTCTTAACTGCTTTTTTGTTAACTACAATTTTCAAACGTTTAAACAAATCTCGATCATCTTTTGCCTCCTTTGAATCCTGGTCTTTTTTTACTTCTCTGTTTTTCTTCGCTCTCAGTAACCTTTTGCATTCCAGTGATCTTTATTGCCTCATCGAAGGTCATATGATTTTCGGGGAGCCGAGTTCGAATTCCAGTTGAATCCATTGTATTCACTTATGCGAAAATACCCTTGGGAAAGGTATTAGTCCGTCTCTTCCTTCCAGTTATGGGTTAAATAGCAGGACAGATTGGGTTCTATAGCCTTGGTCGGCAACCAGTCTACCGCAGAAAGCAATGGCAACCTACCGCGGGATAATTTTCATCCCAGTCTTTCGAGACATGATCGCCCGACCGTGTATCACGTATGACACTTAACTGACTAACTGACTGACCTGTATTAGAAAATGTTACTGGACAATCTCTTCCAAAAAAAGAAGAGACTCGAAGCAACAGAAATATCATTCTGCAAAAAGACGAACATGGAGTGAACATATAAGCAACAACGTGGTTTTGAAGAAAATCGAAACAAAAGGGAAATCACGAAGAGTCAGTTGAAATTTCTGAGACACGAAATGAAGAAAGACAGCTTGGAAAATATGATACTCACAGAACAGATTAGAGGAAAGCACCACGTAACATATTTGATGTGCTTGAGCAAAGAGATGAAAAACAGAGTTTAGAAAAACTAACAAAAAATATTAAGAGCTACAAATGACAGGAAAACGTGGAGGGCCATAATCACCTACGTCCTGAAGAGACACTTCACATAAAAGAGTACTTTTGCAACCAATTCACGTACTATCTCGGCCATTCTTGAAATAATTTAATAAATATTGCATACTTATGATGAAAAAATGTTCCGTAATTTATTGGTTTAAGTGTCAGTGTCAAGCTGATTTACATAGGTAAGACCACTCAGCTACTTGAGAACCGAATTGCATATATACCAGTAAACAAATGTGAACAATCAGCTTAATGAATCACATAACAAAACTCATCATCCGAATATTGATAAAGAGAGCGCACAGCAGAATCAAAGCAGTGATAGGACAAGAACACTGCGGTTTCGTCAAGGACACTGGAACAAGGAACATGATATTTGTACTTAGAATATTATCAGAAAAGTATACAAATTAAGAAGAACGTATTCTTGAATATCATAAACTACGCAAAGACATTCTACAAAGTATGCCACAAAGATTTGATAGAGATGCTCGGTTGCCTAGACTTGGGAAAGACATTAGAAACAATTAAGAACCTTTACTGGCAGCAAACCACTTGCATACGGACAGGAAACGAGTTCAGCAGATATACAAAGATAGAAAGGGGTGTAAGACAAGGATGTGTCTTCTCACCAGATCGAGTCAACTTATACAGTGAAATAATTCTAAGAGTCCTAGAAGTCAAGCCGAGGCTCTGGAAAGGATGGAAACAAAAATAAACTCATAATCAAGATAATCAAGAAAAGATAGCTAAATTTCCAGGGTTGGGCAATTTGATGCTGAGAGGGTAGATAGAAGGAAAGAGAAGCGAAAGCAACACTTAACATACTTCATGAGATTGAGTAAACAGATGGAAGAGCGGGCTTTGAGAGGAGTAACACGAGAAAGCATGTTAAGAGCTGCTAGGGATAGGCAGGTGCGGAATGCCATTATCGTGTACGTCCCGAAGAGACATGGCACATTGAAGAAGATGTATCAGTAGATATCATGCGACAGCAACTTAAAAATTTGCAGAAAAGTTCCGTTCCTTCCGGATCTGCAATCTTAGAATATTTTGTTAAACTTTATCAAAATATTCCGTCCTTCTGTGGCCTGGATCCAGTAGCGTGCAGAAAGGGACAGAAGGGGCGACAGTCCGGAGCATCCATATTTTTTCTGTTACAAATGAATATTGTATTGACAAGGTTTTTAGAATGGCAATAATTTCTATACTATTTAACACGTATATAGGTGAAACATAGCTTGAATCAAGAATTAGTATCAGTGGAAAATTTGAAATTAGCAGAACCTCAGGGAAGAGTCCTGCATTTTTTGGAATTAATAGAGTTTCGTCTATAAACTTTAAGACAGAATTCCAGCCTCTTAGAAACAGCACATCCAGGGTGATTCAAAAATGGTGACAAATGTTTGTTTTTGCGGCTAATAAACGACTTTTTGTCTGGCTTGCTAAATACATTTCCGTGTAGAAGAAACAAGAAATCTAGGCAAGACATGTTTATCTAAATTATTAAGGATCTGCACCACGCTGTTTTATTTGCAATGTTCAAATTCATGAGTAATACACATTTTCAGACGTGCAGGAACTGAACACTAACAACTCGAGATCAATTTCCTGAAATTATGTAGTGATTTCAGTTTTCAATTATTAACTGGTACGAGGCTTTTCCGATAAATAAGATAGTTCATTAGACCCAAAAGATAGAAATCTGGAGATGCGAAATCTGTGAATCGTGCTGGATACTTTTATTGAACGGCGATGTTTCATACACTTTCAGTAATGTCTTTCATGATGCCATTAACGAAAAAAAAATTAACCAAGGAAACTAATAACCGGCAAAACAAGTACTAACATTATGATTTCACAGAATTTTAACAAACTTAGAATGCTTTATCTATTACTATGTTTGGAAAGTAATTACGTACTGAGCGTTTTGAAGTTTGAATAAACCAACCAACGTTGAATGGTACAAAACATTATTAGCATTTTGGGAGGGTAATTACGTCTACAGCGCTGTAAATGTTAAATATATAAACCAACGTTGAATGGCACGAAACAGCGTCTACAGTTAATTTATCATCTCTTTTCTTAGCATGTTGATAAGGTGATTACGTATACAGCGCTGTGAATTTTGAATAAACCAACCAATGTTGAATGGCATAAAACTGCGTTTACACTCAATTTATTGCCTCTTTTCTCAATATGTTGGGAAAGTAATTACGTCTACAGAGCTGTAAATTTTGAATAAACCAACCAACCTTGAATAGCACCAAACTGCGTTTACAATTAATTTATCGTTTCTTTTTTTAGCATATTCGGGAGGCGATTAAGTATTCGGGATTATGAATTTTGAATTACCCCATCAACAATGAATGCTACGAAACCGTGTCTATAATTAATTTATTGTCTCTTTTCTTAGCATGTTCGAAAGGCAATTACGAGTTTAACCGCTATAAATTATGAATGAAACAACTAAAGCAGAACTAAGGTTAATTGAATGGAAACAGAGTCTAGAATGAATTTATCTCTTTTCTTAAGATGTTTGCAAATTAATTACATATTTTGTTCCTATAAATTATAAGTCACCCAACCAATGCAGAACCAAGTTGAATGGTAGGGAATTGTGTCTAGAATTAGTTTTTCAACTCTTATATACAAAAATTTGTATCTTTTTCTGTACTTCAGAATTTAATGTATGGGAGATTAGAATTGCAATTATATTCGTTATTGATTATTGTCTAAACCCCGAAATATTAACGCAGCTAAAGAAACATTCAAAAAAATTTTGTGTATACAGATGTTCCTGCATGTTAGCTGCGATTAAATATAAAAATATTTAAGTTTAAATCAGCCAACCAACATTGGTGATTCGGATGTATCCGACAAAACGTGTTCAGGAATCGACTTACACTGAACGAAAAACTTTTTAAATTGACCACTGAACTGGATCTATGTCAAGACTTGGCGCAGAAATGTAAGACATGTTCAACTCTACAAAACATCTCATGGAAATTGGGAAAACTTTTAAAGGGAATATTTGAATTCCTCTTGAATTTTCGTTGTTTGAATTTGTAGCTGAAGGTTGGCGTTGCTGACTAAAAGGCTGCTGACGATGGTAGAACGCTGTGTTTAATTTGTAGTAAACAAATCAAGATCTAGATTTAAAATTCAAATGATAAGCACTGTCTCATTGGTTTTGTTAGAAATTAAAAAGACTCAAATTTACAAACTTTGCTTAGCACACACGCAAAAGCGAATCCAAAACAAAACAGACATGGCTGACACAAGGTCAATTCGCAACATAGGTTTTCTGAGTATTATCAGAAGGTGGATTTGTGAAAGAATTAAAGTATACCTTTTGTATGCTTAAATAAAAATGTATTAATAGAAAAGAATAACATGAATTGGTAGAAGGTAAACGTACATGAGAAACAGTTGTAAGGAATTATGGGTATCAAGAGTTCGTAGTAGTAACTTATATGTATGTATGTATGTATGTATGTATGTATGTATGTATGTATGTGCGTTATCGCTGGGTAGGATTGTCTTTGAGGTTGTCGCTTAGGATGAACGATGTAAAGGAAGGAGGTGATAGAGAAAGAGAGAGATAATAATAATGATCGCTTGACGTTTGTCAAGGGACGTGTTAATACACTCGTCATCTCTCTGGTGACAGGCGAACTTGCACGTCTTTTGTCTTTTATTCTTTTTGTGGGGCTCCAAAAGGTGTTTTGGGATTTCAAAAAAGGTCCGTAAAAGAATTTCTTTTTGATAATTGAAGATTATTTGAATTTTGTCTGTAGATGTTTCCTATTTTTCTATTCACCGAAAAACATTTCGCATCGAGGTGTGAAATTTTACGAGTTTTGTTTTGGATTCGCTTTTGCGTGTGTGCTAAGCAAAGTTTGTAAATTCGAGTCTTTTTAATTTCTAACAAAATCAATGAGACAGTGCTTATCATTTGAATTTTAAATCTAGATCTTGATTTGTTTACTACAAATTAAACACAGCGTTCTACCATCGTCAGCAGCTTTTAGTCAGCAACGCCAACCTTTCACTTTCACATCACATCACATGATGAATAAAAACATTAAATTACACTAAGCTTCATATAAATAAAACCGGAGCACAACCGCATATTGATATATAAGAGAGAAGACATCATAATGGTGCCTTCACGAATCTTCGAAGTCGGCATGATTCTGCTCAGTTAAGTAACAGACTTTTATACATTAAATCAAGTAATGAAAAATGAGTTTTGCATGTCAGTAGAAAAAGGAAAAACAGTTGTCACAACAAAATGTTTGTATGTATGTATGAATGTATGTATGTATGTATATTACATCTCAGTGCATTTTCAACGATTTAATAGAAAATGTCTGCAGGCATTTCCTTCACAGACATATCCATATACACTTATATTAACTAACGTTACCGATCAACAGACACACACATTCATACACTTTACTATCCAAAATATTTCTTACACATATATTTAAAATTTGTTAATCGTTTTAATAGACTTGACTCGCGTATTAATACGCATACATACAGTTAAACAGACAACTGTTTCTATAAATACATACATATACAACATATTTCACGCATATACATTTTAAAATAATTATCTATTGCAATAATACCTGTGACACATACCTGACCAATAATAATCAACCATAGATCACTAAAATACTGTCACTTTGTAAATGATTTACTTCTTTTTTCTTTTTCGGGTTGGGGGGCGAGGGGGCAAATCAGCGAAGTGTAGTGGTTAGCAAACTTGTCTCTCTAGATTCATTACTACTGAGTAATGAGTTCGATACAAACTGGGTACTCCATACTTTCGGCCTTGTGCCCTATCTCAGCGGCGTTTTGAAAATCAACTTTGTAAATTATTTTTATTATTATCTCAATCTCTGAAGAAGCTTTAATAAATGTTAGACTGAGATACGTTTCCTGCTGTGTTTTTTATTTATTCTATCATCTTATCGGATTCTGACGCATATATTCAATATATATATATATATATATATATATATATATATATATATATATATATAAATATATGAGACTAGATTAGATCGATGTATTCATATAAATGAAGTCAGCCATTGTTGTTCAAGTCTTATGGTGATTAAGTGAATCCATGTGGAAAGTGATGAATCGAGCGCACTCAAAACTAGTCATAGTCAAGTTCCTAGCCGGAGCCCTACAGGTCTGAGAGACAACATTCATCAACATCTTCACTTGGCCTTTGAAGTAAGGGGCATATCCTTTGATTAACAACGTTAGAGGCGACTCATCTGTGACCTTGCGAGGTGGCCTGATCTCGGCTCTCCACACTTATTGAACTTTAATCTGCCTATTGTATTTGTGTTTCTCTCAGTCATCTTTGGTCTCGTCGTTTAACATCTTTCTTTCAAACTGTCTTTTCATCTCTTTCAAACTTCCTTTAGGTCTCCCTCGTTTTTTTTTCTTCTCTATCTCTCTCCCTCTCTCCCTCTCTCTCGCTCTCTCTCTCTCATAAAGTACTATATTTACGTATCAATATCCATATCATTCTTCGATCATTGTCTGTCTTTATTCATATAAGTACATATATACATAAGTCTGTAGATAGATAGATAGATAGATAGATAGATAGATATATAGAATAGGTGTCCAACATAGCCTATATAGCAAGCGTCCTTATCTTTCAGAACACTTGGCTATTGCAGTAAATTTGAGCGTCAAATTGTACCAAAATGAAAAAAAAAGTCATATTTATATATATATATATATATATATATATATATATATATATATATATATATATATAGGGTTGGCATGGATAGAATAATATTCCGTATCCAAAGAAACACTATTCTTAAAAAAGTGCTCAATACAAAGTATATCTAATAATATTTCTTTAGAAATTATGACATAAATATGTTATAATATCACTACAAAAGTACCTATTTTGTTTCGACACTACTTGTGTTGAAACAAAATAGAAACTTTTCTAGCCATATTATAAAATATTTATGTTATAATTTTTAAACATATATATATATATAGAGAGAGAGAGAGAGAGAGAGGCAGAGAGAGAGAGAGAGGCAGAGAGAGAGACAGAGAGAGAGACAGAGAGAGAGAAAGTTGGTTATATGGATCGGAATCCGACTAGATGAATAGAATAAGTAAAGAACAAATATGAAAGAGTGTCTTTAATCTAATATGTTTCACTTTTAACAAGATTCTTCAGAGATTTATTAAAGACATTAATAAATCTCTTAGGAAGCTCGTTAAAAGTGAAACATATTATTGATATATCAGAGAGAGGACACCATAATGGTACCTTCACAAATCTTCGAAGCCTGCATGATTCTGGTCAATTAAGTGACAATCTTATTTACGTTAATTTTATATATATATATATATATATAGTCATCCAGCTTATATATCGTCATACAGCTTATCAGTACGGTTAGACATCCGATTGCTTTTAACCTTGGATTGAAACCCGATCGAATTAGAGTCAGTCGGCAATTCTGCCTCTGCGCTATGGACGCTCGGTAGAAGGAGGCAGACTTTTAGCGTATGATGTATCATACGCCAATAGCCAGAGTGTTCTAATTCATTACTGAATGAGCGATGCGTAGATGCTAGAATAGCTACTGTTTTCAAAGTCTACCTTTCTTACAGAGTGCTCAATCTGGGTGTGTGAGCGTAAATATTCATCCGCAGATAGATCTGTTTCGCTGAATCACAGCTCATCAGTACGGTTAGACATCTGATTGCTTATATAATCCCCAAAAGAAAGTGTACATAGGTAAAATCCAAAAAGCAGTTCCTATTAATATAAATATAATTTTTATCAGAAGTAGTTTATTTTTAAACGACAAATTTCAGGATCTTTTACTTGTTCAATAACAAGTTGATTTTTATTTAGTTCGTTTTTCATTTTTTCTGTACCATTTCTTTTTTGGAGATGTGGTTTAGTTAATTTTCTATCGGAATTATTGATTTGTTCTAAATGATGAGACATAAAGGTTTCAGTCAATTGCAACCAATTAGCTGGTGTTGCTGAATCTTCCTTTTTTGAAATTTGTTTCTTTGCTTTTGCCTTAGTAATAAGACAGTCAGGGTATAATTCACTGTTTTCTTCGACCTCAAAAAACAACAATTTATTAATTCAAATATGTTACAAATATTCATACACCGGAAGAACCCAAAAAACATATCTATACACACAGGAAGCTTAAAAAAACGGTGGGGATTAAGAAAGAAAAAATAATTTATTTAAAATTAACGTCCAGACATTAAAAAAAAGGGACTGATACAGGGATTCATGACTCGATATTAGAAGAAGACTTTTTGATTACGTTTGTATTAAAGAATAAAGAGTCAGAGTTAAAACGTCAAACAGTTTTCTTCTAATATCGTGTTATGAATCCTTGTTTCTCTGCCCCTTTTTTTATGTCTGGACGATACATTTTAAATGTTTTTTCTTTCTTATCCCCCACCACCATTTGTTTTTTTTTACTTTCTCTGTATGGATATGTTTTGGGGCTTCTTCCGGTATATGAATTTTTGTAACACATTTGAATTAATAAAATTCTCGCTGAAATAGCTATTCAACGATATGTAATTTTCGGAATTTATATATACTAGCAGTATAGCCCAGCGTTGCTTGGGTGTAATGAAAGCTTTAAAACTAATCCATGGTCCAGGAGCTCAGACTCAGCCTAAAGAATATTTGTGTGAAGTTTGGTGAGAATCGGATAAAAATTGTAAATTAGTATAAAGGACATATAGACAGATAAACTGCCACTCACACAAACATCTTGCCTTTTATATATATATATATTATTGATTTTCTACATTATTGTAAGAGCTGCAACCTTGAAACTGCTGAATATCGTTTCTCATGTCTTTGTCTACGAGTGTATCAAATTTGATTAAAATCGGATCACTCCTTCGATAACCCGATTTTTTCGATTATCGGTTTTCGATATTTATCGGGGGTACCTCGACACAAAACCTAGCTAAGAACACTCGCAAACGCTTATAGTACAACTGTGTAAATTTTCAAGAAAATCGGTTCAGCCGTTTCGGAGTCTATAGGTTACGGACACACACATACACACAGACACACACGGAGACAAAGTTCCATTTATAAATAAGTTTATATATATATATATATATATATATATATATATAGAGAGAGAGAGAGAGAGAGAGAGAAACAGAGAGAGAGAGAGGGAGAGAGATATATAGATAAATAGAGGGTTGTAAAATTCCGGGAATGATTGGTAAAATCCTGGATAAGGTTGGTAAATAATCCAGGAGGATTCTACCCACAGGCATTCCTTCACCAACCCTAGTTTAAAATATCAAACTGCCCTTTGTAGAAAATACTGGAAATTAAAAGAAAGTAACTTATATCACCAGATAAAATGGTAACTCATAGGCAAGGCTAGAACGCCCTAATAGCTTAAGATATAGGTGTAGTCTATGTTTGACAGAAAAATTAAAATTTTTAAATTTCAAGACCAAAATTTACTCCTTAACAAACGAAGGGAGATCATAAGTATAAATCGCCATAGAAATAAATATAAATTACAAATAATTATCCTATTCCTCCAGTTAGTCACGATAAAAAAAAATTCAAAAGCATTTTTAAAAGTTGAGCAAGCAGTTACCTCCCAACCACCTACCACTGTTAACCCTAAGGTCAGGTCACATACCTCCCACTACCAAGGAAGAATTACTACTAACTTCTTCTCCCAGCCCAACCGAATGAAAACTTTAAAATGACATGTTGAAAATGGCTATTACCCCACTAAGTTTTATGTGAATTTACAGATAAATAAAGATATATATATATATATATATATATATATATATATGTATATCTGTCTTGATGGTAAAAGTTTTATGTGAATTTACAGATAAATAAAGATATATATATATATATATATATATGTATATCTGTCTTGATGGTAAAAGTTTTATGTGAATTTACAGATAAATAAAGATATATATATATATATATGTATATCTGTCTTGATGGTAAAAGTTTTATGTGAATTTACAGATAAATAAAGATATATATATATATATATATATATATATATATATATATATATTTATCTGTCTTGATTGTAAAATCACAAAGACGATCCGATTAATTTCAATTGTTAAAAATTAAATATTAAAACTGATCCAGGCTTGATATAAATAATGTTATTTATTTACAGAGCCAATATGTATTTTTACATATAAAAAATTATAAATTTATAATCGCATGATCATTTCAGTGAATTGAATTTGCTTCATCGTCAATTTTAATATTATGGAAAATTAAAAAAATTGTTTGAGCGTGTTAGTGGGTAAAGAAACTGGAAGTAAACTTGAAAAAGAAAAGGATAATTGCAGCGAATAGAAAGTGAAAGGTAGAATGAAAGGAAGGAAGAAAAAAAGAAAGAAAAAGAAGAAAAGGCGAAAGAGGAAAGAGAAAGAAAAAATGTATGTTAGATTTGTAGACGGGGGTAACGTGGGTCGGGATGGTGGGGGAGATTCGCTACTGATAGTGATCTTTAATATTATGGAATATTGAAAACTTTGTGTGTGTGTGTGTGTGTGTGTGTGTGTGTGTGGTTAATGAAACTGGAAAGTAAGTGTGCGGAAAGTAAAGGAAAAGGAAAATATAGCGAGAAGAAAGGGAAAAGAAGTAAGGAAGAAAGAAAAAAAGAAAGAAGAAAAAAGGAAGGCGAAAGAACAAAGAGAAGGGAAATAAGTATTGCAGATTTGCCGGCAGGAGGATACGGAGGCCAAAAGGGTGAGGAGAGATCTTCTTCTATGTGCCTTAGACTTCCACGTCTCCCTATCCTAGGAGGTTCTTAGCACGCTTTCTCCAGTTACACTAAGCAACCCCCGTTCTGCCATCCACCCACTCAGGCCAGTCAAGTACGTTACACGCTGTCTTCCTTTTTCTCTCCTTCCCTCTATCTGGTCAGTTAGTATCAGGTGCTCCAAGCCTTCCTTCATCATTACATGTCCCTAGCACTTCAGTTGTCTCTTCCTGATGCTCAGTATTAATCTTTTCCGTTGCTCACGTGCTCGATCCATGATATCCTCACCATCCTTCTGTAGAACCACATTTCAGCTGCTTTAAGTTTTTCTTTCACCTTTGATGATATTATACAGTATTTACTGTCACACTGAAAAAAGGGCATCGTATAGCAATCCAGTATTCTCTTAAAAAGTAAAAATTAAAAATAACGAGTTTTGCTAGGCTTTGTTGAATTTTTCAAATTTTTTACCGTTTTAAACTAAAACAGGGCTTGATTATTTTTAAGATGAAAATAATTACTAAAAACATAAGACACCTCCTAGCTAAAACTTATTGTACACCATCGGAAAACATCAACATTATACAAACTAATACCAAGAATATATAAACAAGACATACCAAGGAGACCTATCATGAATAGACAGCGCAGTACAAAAAATAGCTGGCAAACTGAGCAAAACCTTGACACTACTCCTCGGCATATATAAAAAAAAACTCTGGTTGCCTCTTAAACAAATTAAAAAACATAGACATCAATTAGAAATATATGGCCAGTTTAGACATAAAATTTTTATACACGAATGTCCCTAGAGAAGTTCCTAAATCTACTAAAAACACACTTAACAAAATCAAAAATAAACTCACCCTTTCCCACGCATAAAATCATAAAACTATGCTATCTAATCACTAAGCAATGTTTCTTTACATTCGATGACCATTTCTATAGACGAAAGTTTGGTTTACCGATAGGGTCAACTCTCAGCGGCGTTCTTGTTTGTCTATTTTTAGTGATTCTAGAAAAGGACCAAATCAGAAACATTCTAGCACTAAACGCTTCTTATTTCAGAAACATAGATGCCTCCCCACTAATATATCCACAAAGTAATAATAATATAACAGATCTCATCAACCAACTTAACCACGCCGATCCTACAATAGACTTCTTCTTTGAAGCAGAAACCAACTACACTCGTCCCTTCCTAGATATCATGTTACACAAAAGCAATAACGAAGTCAATATTGACGTCTACAGAAAAGCTACCAACAAAAACGACCTCATCAGTTTCTATTAAAACCACTTTGTAAAATCAAATCTGGTATAATTATAGGTTTCTGATTAAGAGCGTTAAGAATTTACAACCCTCAATATTTATCCAAATAAAAAACAGACAAAACATTCATATATACTGGCAAGAAACAAACTCAATTTCATACTTACAGGAATTTATAGATGATAGAATAACAATCAGTTAGTTAAGTGACATACGTGATGCACGCATGGGCGATCATTTCTCAAAAGAGACATGACTGACTGGGCAGAATATTACCACGCAGCAGCTTGCCATTGCTTTCTGCGGTAGACTAGTTGCCAGCCCAGGCTATAGAACCCAATCTGTCCTATTATTTAACCCATAACTAGAGGGAAGAGACGAATTAATACATTTCCCAAGGATATTTGCTCGTAAGTGACTACAAGGAATTCAACTGGAATTCGAACTCGGCTCCCCGATTTCTCGTTCTGAGTCGATAATAGATGGAATAAAAAAAAATGAACTACGAAAACAACCGACCGGTTGCATTCCCATTTTTCTTCAGGGTCTACTGGGACTTTTTCAAATTCAATTTTTCGACATTTAAAATATTAAAAGATGAAAATTAATCATGACGTACTAGGGGAGAAATATGGGGAGGGTACAGGCAGGCACTAAATAGTAATAATATGGAGTCCGATAGCACATTCGGGGTCTTGGTCTGAATATATATTGACTCCAATGCCTGTAAATGGAATGTAGAGTGTGAATCAGACAACACAGTGAACTGGTTCTCACTGAAGCCATTTACACAATTTCTGGTACTTGTCAGGTGTTCAGCAATGGCTGACCCGGAAGTGTTCACAAGTTGACTCGCATAAACATCTATTTTGAGAATTCTTAGTGGCACATGTTGTTTTATTCTACAATCCAATCTTTGTGATGTCCTTCCTATGTAGTCATTACCACAACTACAGATAAATCTATAAATAACAGAAGAAATATGGTGGGGAAGAAGTAAGTCCTTTTTCATAGACGGGAAAACAGAACGAATGCCGAGATGGGCCCTAAACTGCGCAGAAAAATAACAAGAGTAACTGCTCTAGAAATTTACTTAACCAGCTGCTTATTACGTGACCCAATATAAGGTAGCCGGACAATTTTTCACAGTATACGGCTTATCCTTTGAAAAGTTATTTATTTTACCCTTCATCACGCCATTAACAACATCACAGGGATAACTATTTTTAGATAAGGTGCAGGGGATATAATCTAAGTCCACGTCTAAATAACTTTCCGTGCAAATTTTTAATGCCATATGTGAAAAAATTTAAAAATTTGCGACAGAAGAAGAATGGGAATGAAACCGGTCGGTTGTTTTCGTATTTCATATTTTTTAATCCATCTATTGTTATTCTCTCACTTATAAATGCTTATAAGTATTATAAATTGACTTTGTTTCTTGCCATTATAAAATTTTGTGCCTACAATAACTTATTCATATATATATATATATATCATATTTTCTACATTATATCTCGAAATTAGTACATAGTCGATTTCAATCTATTATTGTTTATCCAAATCTTTTATTTGAATCTCTTAATCAATTATTCTCTCTCTCTCTCTCGAATGCCTTGTCCTCACTCTCGCATTCTCTGATTCACACTTTCCGAAAACCTTATACTGTCTTTGGCAATTTCATATTCGCTTTTCCAATCTCTTCTTTTCTTCCCATCTCTCATTCAATGACAATATTTTATTCTCTATTCCTTCCTTCCTTCCTTCCTTCCTTCCTTCCTTCCTTCCTTCCTTCCTATCTATCTATCTATCTATCTATCTATCTATCTATCTATCTATCTATCTATCTATCTATCTATCTATCTATCTATCTATCTATCTATCTATGGACACCCTGGCGTGGCGCAGTGCTTAGCAAGCGAGTCTCGCTAGAAGCTATTACAACTGAATAGTGAGTTCGATCTTCACTGGCAACCCCATATTTTCGGCCGTGTGCCACGTCTTAATGACACTTAGTAAAACAACTACCTCTCTCTATGAATATCCAAATGCATAAAAAACGAAGAAGTTATTTACAACGCTCATAACATTAATTTAAATCATTGATCAATAGAGAAATGAATATTTATTATATTTTATATTATACTTATGTACAACCTACTACAAAATGGTATATTTTGTTTCGATATTGAAAGAACAATGTCTCATCAGGTTGTTAATAATGATGGTAATAAACGTTATTTTTTAAAAGAAAATTTAAGAAAACTCACTTTTTTGGGGGAGGGGGATTTTTCGTACGAGTTTAAGACGTAGGAAAGGTGAGAAAGCAAAAAGAGAAATCATAAAAAGGGGGAAAGAAAGAGGAAAGACAGGGACACAGAGGAAATAAAAAACAAAAAGGAAAACAACAGAGACAGAAAGAAAACCACTAAGACAAACATAGAACCCAAATATATATATATATATATATATATATATATATATATATATATATATATATATATATGTCTTTTCATATCTTGTGTTGAAATATGAATTTAGATTTCTATTCGTATATGAATATTTACAACAACTGGCTTCGTTTGATACGCAGCAAAATAAAGTATAGTGTCACTCTTCCAGATTGGCTGATTTCTAATCAAAACCACAAATAGAAATCATCGTGTCTACCAAAGCTTGACCAATAAACATTTGTACTGATAGTTACCATGAAACTAACTCATCAGAGTTACAAACTATTTATTTACGCAATATGATTATTCGCGATTTACTATGTTTAGGCTAGTTTACCACAAGGCTACTGTAGCTGAGCTCTTTATTGAACTATGTAGTCACCTTCTTAAGCTTAACCGTAGCCTTACTTTAACTTATCCTTACTGTCGTAATAAGTTAAGTTGTGATGTTTCGGTGAGACAAATTTGCTAAATATCACTTTCTATCAAAAGTTACCTTAACTAAGTCTGACATAAGGTCATTTTTATATGAGAAAATAGGGTTTTGTTAGTTCATTTTTGGGATTCCTAAAATGAGTTGTGTTTACTCATTTTAGGAATCCCAAAAATAAACCCTTGATTCACTTCTGTTGTGGCCAGGTATTGAACTCATGACTCTTTGGGCCAAGTCACTGGATTACTTCAACAAAAGCTTTATCAACTGGATTATGTGCTCCTTGGGACAAAAAGGCGCGAATTTAATGCTTGGACTCAAAAGAAGTGAACAAAATTTCTTGAAGTTTAATTACAAAAGGAAAGTAACTGAAATTGAGATATCCAGAATAGGTATGGCACATGGAACTAGAACAATCTGCCCCGGTGGACGAAATAAAGGTTTTTAGTTTGAAATTCCAACGTATATCACCTGAAGAAGGTCTGAGCCTACAGCCGCTGAAACGTCGTGAATATGACGATTACGACGAGGACAACAATCTGAACAATACAAATAGTGTATATAGTTGCAACACTTCATGTGAGAAATACAGAGAGATGTTAAAGAAAAATCGAAGTCACTTAGACTTAAGAAACAGAAGCGTGCTATCAGTTCCCTCCTCAATTGAGATGGAAGAAAACGACCGCTCTTTGGGATTCCAATTTTACAGAAGCGAGTTCTTTATTGCACTAAGTGACGTGAAGTCGGTAGCATAATGATGTCGCGGAGAATATCAGTTCTGGTCCTTATATGCACCTGTATAACAATTAAAAAACAATTTGCCTTACATCTTACCTTAGTGGCAAGGTCAAGTTATTATAACACTGATCAACATGATTTTTTTTTTTTTTTGCAATTTGATGATGCTGATTCAGAATATGTCCTTAGATTTTCATGGTTAGCTAACATTTTTACTGTTTTATTGCTTATTTTTTTAAGAGATCAATTTAAGATCTTGATTGATTTTATGAGAAAAATGCTTTTGAAGCAAAAATGTTAAAACTTTATCGTTAATACGCTGTATCAGTAACACGCTAATATTAGTATTAAGTAAAATCATATTTAGATAGCCATCTAAATAAATTTCCGGATAATAGTGGTGATGTGAGTGCTGATTAAGGAGAACGATTCCATCAGAAAATCAAAGCCAATGATAGAGCGTTACCAAGGACGTTGGGACAACGAATGATGGCTGACTACTTCTGGAGCATCAAAACGGGTATAAATAACATTGAACATGACAGACAATCAAGCAAGAGAAAATTGTTACCATAGATCTTACGCTCAAGATATTTTTATTTCTGGTGTTAATTTATTTAATGATTTGATAAAAATATTTGTTGGTCTTGGTATATTCAATCGTGTTATTATTAGAGACTTAAAGTATGATTGGTATTGATAAAATAGTATTTCTCAATAAGCAGACCAACATTTGTTGGCTTAAATAAGAATTTAGAGGTGTCTATGATTTTACATTGATAATTATTGCCATCGGACAATATTATATATAGAAAACAAATGAAAAAAAATGATTTTTAAAAATAAAAATGCGGCTTTTATTTACAACAAAAATGGTAGCTAACCAAGAAAAAGTTAGGTCATTGCCAGACTCAATCAGTCAGGTAAGTACCATACGTGATACATGCTTAGGCGATCATATCTCGAAGGAGACATGACTGACTGGGCAGAAAATTATCCCGCAGTAGTTTGCAGTAGACTGGTTGCGAGCCAAGGATATAGAACTTAATCTGTCCTATTATTAAACCCATAAATGGAGGGAAGAGACGGATTAATACCTTTTCCAAGGGTATTTGCGCGTAAGTGAATGCAATTCGAACTCGGCTCTACCGATTTCTCGTTCCGAGCCGATATTCACTGCACCACAACACACATCCTGGTTGGAGTGGAGGAAACTCTAAACGACAACTCAATTATGTCTAACTGCTTGCCCGTCCGCTAGCTTCCCTTTTCATATTTTTTAGATAAGAAAGATATTTGGTGTTTCGACACTATTTCAATGTATTTATTTATTTATTTTATTTTATTTTATTTTTTTTTTGTTTTGTTTTTTTTACCAGTGTAATCGATTCGCTTACTTTTGTTCGAGATCAAAGTGTGGCATCTGTTCTATTCATTTTAGATGGGAGAAGGCGGTTTTGTCCCAGTGATTCTAACCATGTGGTAAAAATTTTCCGTGATGAAGAAAAATCCAAGTTACTTAGACTTAAGAAACAGAAGCGTGCTATCAGTTCCCTTTTCGACGCCATTGTTACAATAGTCGCGGAGACTATGCAATATTCCACCTTGGCTCATATGTAAGTACATCCTGTCGTAATGAGAAGTCCAGGAAAATAAAATATTACTGACGTTCTAGGCAAGAAACGCCACACAGCAGCCAGATCAGACAGTCGACTTTAGCAATTAGTAATGCTCTCGGTTTGTAGGTATAGCGACAGATCTACGTGGGATTGTCTGGTGTTAATTTAGTTGTTTTGAATTTGCAGTATACCAAGAACAAATTGTTTTCATATGGAGGTGGGATTAGAGTGACATGGATTTAGCTTGGAAGCCATGAGAACGCTAGTTAGAAAAAGTTCAGGAAACAATTGTTTAATTACTTTCGCTTACCGTGCGTTTCCTGACGATCAATTTAATGTATTATTCGATAAACTCCGCTCTTGTCAAATCATCACTCGAATTCCTGTCTATGTAATTCTGCCACTTGCACTCACACTGGCATTTCATTCATTAGTTTAATTGTTGTTTTCTTTTATGTTAATCGCTTCCTTTATTAGCTCCATTTAATTTTTTTTAACGTAGTGTTTTTCGAAATACTGGAAAAGAATTAAAAAAAATCAATTTAACCTTAAAAGCACGACTCCACATCCTGTCTACTTATTATACATTATCTCTTTGCCTATATCTCGGAAGCCGTTCATAGTAAATGTCATTATTTAATTCTCTTCTTTTAAATATTATTGTCTTCTTTTTTTTCTTTCGATTTCTCTTTCTCTTTCTTTTCTCTCTCACTCTTTCCCTCCCATCCTTCTATATTTTCCTACGATATCTCCAAAGCCGTTCTTAGTTGATGTCGCTATTTCATTCACTTCACATTTTATTATGTTTTTCTTCCGTCTTGCAATCTCTTATTCGCTCTTTCAATATCTTATTTTCTCTCTACCAAACTCTTACACTCCCATCCCTATTTTCTTAGTCGCATTATCCCATTTTCCCTTTTCGTCATTCTTTTATTTTTTCTAAATCTATTATCTCTCTCCCCTTTTAAATAATATAACCATCTTCTTCTTACACAGAGCCGTTTAATATATGTCTTTCTCCCTCACTCTTTCTCACTCACTCTTTCTCTCTCTCTCTATCTATCTCTCTATCTCACTATCGGTTTGCGGTCTTATCACGTCAAAATACCGCTTCCCATACGATCAGCGAAGGTAAGCATGCTAAGCCCGATCAGTACCTAGATGGATAACCGCTTAAGAATACCAGGTGCTTGGATGTGCTGAAGATGTAATGGGTAATAACTCAGAAGTGTTTAACGCAGAGCCAATTTTCAATTCCATTTGGCTTCGTTGTATTTAGTTATGAGCAAATACCCTTGTGTAAGTTATAAATCCACCTTTTGTTCTCTGAGTTATGGATTAAATATTAAGACTTGTATCATTAAGTCATGATTATCTCCCCAAAATTTTATTACATTTTCAAAACTGTCTGGCTTTAAATAACATGCAAAGGTTCCTATGAAACTCCTCCCCAAACAATAAATTGTTCAAAATTAAACCAACTCTAGGATAATCGCATCAGAAATCTGAAAAAGAAGAAATGATTATATCCAGGCTCCATATTAGACATACTAATAACCCATTCATATATCTTAAAAATGGAAGATCCTCTTGTATGTGTGACATGCCAAGAGATATTCACCATAAAATACATACTGATAAACTGAAACAATTTTAGTTCAATCCACTTAAAATACTACTAAACACGAATTTTGAAAGAGCTTTTTCCAAATACTGATTTATTTTACGTACTTATTTTTTTACTGTTTAAGTACAATACTTTATTTAAAAAAATTATTTTCGACATTAAATGACTCAATGAATTGATATACCATAAAACAAACCAAACCGAACAGCCAACCTCTCTCTCTCTCTCTCTTTTCCTCCCCCAGGGGTACTCCGACATGGTATAATAGCAAACTTGTCTCACTAGATCAATTACGACTGAACAGTGATTTTTATCCTCACTGGGTGTTTCACACTTCCGGCATTGTGCCATATCTATGCTATGCTTAGAAACCATTCTATCGCTTCTCGGCTCTCTGGCTAATAGGCAAGACCAGCGATAACCGGCTAAGACAAGCTTAGTACCCATTCATCTTGTATGCAGGGTGGAGTGTAAATTTTGACGCGTTGAGGTCTCAACATTAAAAAGTGATGTTTACATTACAACTCACCTCAGTGGGGAATGGAGAAATACCCCCCTCTTTCTCTCCCTCTCTTACCTTTTTCCTCCTTATTCTCTATTTTAATGTCTTGGAAGCATTTCATTATCAATATTATTATTTTCTTTAAATCTTTTTTCATAATTTTCCTTCTCACAATCTATCTATCTATCTATCTATCTACTCAGTATGCTCGATCCATAACATCCACAGCATCCTTCTGTAGAACCACATTTGTTGCTTCAAGTTTTTCCCTCATCTTTGAATTGTCCAGCATTCACTGCCATATTGAAGAACTGACATCACATATCAATCCAGTACTCTCTTCTTTGTTTCTAGCCAAATTTTCTTGTCTCTCAGCTTCTGGAATGCGTCCTTCGCCATGCCAATTCGCCTTCAGGTTTCAATTTTGCACTTTCTGTCTTCGGCTAGAACACTTCCCACCTATTTAAATTTTTATACCTGCTTGGTTTTAGTATCCCCCCACCTATAATTAGCATTTTGGGCTCGTCTGTTTGATGATGACCATGCATTCGATTTTCTTGTAGTTTGTTTGTAGTCATTTCTTACGACTTTCTTAAGCTACCTTCTTTAGGAGGTCTTGTAGTTTCCTTTCCGTGTCCACTAATAGCATTGTATCATCTGTGTATCTTATGTTCAAATTGTGGCCTCCGATGTTGAATCCTTGAATAACCTCATAATAGTCTCGCTGTACAAGTTGAATAGATCCAGTGAAAAAAACACTCACTTCTCTTACACCCCTTTGTATATTTACATATCTACTGAATTTATTTACAGTCCATATGCAGGCGGTTTGCTGCCAGTAGAGGTTTTTGATTACGCTAATGTCTTTTCCAAATATGTCGATGTTACGGAGCATTTCTAACAATTCTTTGTGGCATACTTTGTCGTATGTCTTTGCATAGTCTGTAAAACAAGCTACAAATCCTATTAGACGCAGCTTATTTAATTGTTATAATAATTGTTACAATTATTTAATTGTTATAATAATTGTTACAATTATTTAATTGTTATAATAATTGTTACAATTATTTAATTGTTATAATAATTGTTACAATTGTTTTAAAGAAAAACAATGGATATAAATCTAGTAGATTAAAACAGAACAAAGACACAAACGTTAGACTAAACAATTCTGACAAAATTTCTGAAGCTATTCTGCACATATACAAATCTACCATCCGCCCGTGTATTGAATATTGCTGCCATATCTGGTCGGGTGCCCCTGCTGCTCTCCTTGGGCTTCTTGACAAAATACAAGGGAGGATCTGTAACGTGGTTGATACTGACTTGGCAGACCGGCTGCAGCCGTTCTCACACCGGCGTGATGTGGCTTCCCTGTGCCTCTTCTACAAGTACTTTCATGGCTACTGCTCCGATGAGCTTAGATCACTGGTGCCGCCTAAGCACGAATTTACACGAGATACTAGATTAGCAACTAGGTCCCACCCTTTTACAGTTAAACAAATAAGATGTAACCGTAAATTCACTCCAACAGCTTCTTTTCTCGCGCTTCCCGCCTGTGGAACTCCCTTCCACAAGTCTGCTTTCCCGACAGTTACAATCTCCAGGTGTTTAAATGTAGGGTCAATAGACACCTCCTATCACACTAACTCCCAACTATTCTCACAACACTCTCATCTACCCAACCCTCATTCTCGGTATCCTCACCCGCCTATCACCCACCCTCTGTTATTTCCTATATTTAATCAGCCTTTCTCCACTCTGCGTAGCCCCTGCACAGTAGTGGCAGTGACATGCCTTGCTCGGGGTGAAACGCTTATAAAAAAAAAAATTATAAAAAAATTTTTTCAGTTCACAAGTTGTTTTTATTTTCTTTGTTAAAGAGAACAAGCACTTCGCGTTGAAAATTTGATAACTGCGGTATCATAGAACAAGAAATGGTTAAAGAAATATGTGTCACTTATGTGACATATATGAAATATATGTCATTTATATAGTTAAATTTTTCTATGTTAATTTTTTCATCATATATTGAGTCTAAATTTTCCTGTTTTTTGTGGAATTAAACATCATTAAAAATATAAATCGTCGGCAAATAATGATTACTTATTTTAATGGTATGATGGTCTTGTTTTACAGTCCAATTAGCTTGATGTTGCAGTTGATAGTCGCAATAACATATCATCGTATGTTCAGGTTTTGTACCAATTGAAATAATCACCTTTTAAAACAATAAATATTGGCGAAGAGTAAATGGAGTTAAAAAAAAAGCGGTGTCATGGGGGAAAATCATTTTGATACGACGTCTTATTGCGAGCATGTTTGTTCTTGTCTGCAAAATAACGTCTAAGATGGGATTAAATAGCAACGATTAAAATTACAATAAAACCTAAACATATGGAAGTTAATTTCTACATTTTCTTTGCTTTTAAGAGAATTGACAAAAAAAAATAATTAAATAAACAGTATTTATTTTTAACATTTATTTTATTCTTCATTGGAATGGTTGGCAAAATATCGGCTTTTTTGACAATTGATTCAAGTTTTATAAAATAGTAAACAATAAAAATTTCTTTACAGTTGTTTCACATATTTTAATAAATTAGTAAATATTTATAAATTTATAAATGCTAAATTGTTTTCACATTTATTTCTTTATAAACCGGTTAATGTGTTTAATTAGTTCTAACTGTATTAGTTTTTAGAATGTTGTAACTAAAATTATTCTTATAAATATACAATATAATAGTGTTTAATATTTTTATGTAAAATATCAAGAAAATAATAATGTGTTAATTTACTTTCACCATATATTTAGGTGTTATTAAAATTCTAATAATCGTTTTTAAAACAATATATATATATATATACATATATATATGTGTGTGTGTGTGTTATAAATTTATATATATATATATATATATATATATATATATATATATATATATATATAAATTTATAAGATAAGTATGTTATAACATCACTACCCAGTAGCTATTTTGTTTCAACACTTCTCTCTTGTCAAATGATGGTGCTCATTTCCAATTATTCTTTCTATTATGTATTGAGCACTCTTTTATGAGTAGTGGTTTTTGTTTTTTGGGTTTTTTGTTTTTGTTTTGGTATTTTATTCATATCAACCATATATGTATGTATGTATATATTAGAAAAGTAGTATAAACTAATGGATTGGTAGTCTACTGTTTTTAGTGATTTACTTAATTAAGAATGCTCGATACTTAGTAAAGAATTATATATGGTAATCTTTTTATCATCAGTTTATAATAACTGACTCTATAGTCTATCTATGCCCTATTTCTACCGTAGAAAATCCTAAAGTAATAATATTTTACATTTAAAATCTGTTTAAAAACCCGCTCTTATTTGCTAACCTTCTGTTTTTAATAAATAAGCCTTACAGCACTAGCACATCATTTTCTACTTATTGTTGGCAATTAAACGATGCCCATAAAACCCCTACCGTAAAATGAAGAATATAAAAAACAGAACTTGTAAATCTTCACCTTAGCCAGGTTTTCTATGTCTAAAGGAAAAATTACAATTTATCAAATTCCAAAAACTAAATTTGCTGAATAAATGTAGCGAAGTAAGTTCCATCTGTCATCATCGTCTAATATATATTCTAAATTATAGTTAATTTTTCCTAATATAATATAGCTAGACATCTTTAATCTATCCGCCAGCAAAAATTGATTGCTTCTCCCATCTTCTGATGATTACTTTGTTTCGGATTAACGGATAATCACTCACTAAGCCACTTAAATATGTTTGACGTGCAGTGTAATTTTTTAAAAAAAACTTTCCCGTCTTTGTCAGTTGTTCACTACTTTAAGTGAAAAATAATTTAAAGAAAATCCTGTAAGCGTTTCACAAGCACACGCGATAAATTTTCAGACTTGCTAAGTTCTACATATGCATCTTTCAATTTGCTTTATCAGTGACGCAGAAAACGTCTGGGTTTCAAGTCATTTCAAGCCTCTTCCACCTTCCTTTACACTTACAATCTTACAAATTTCTCCTATCCATCATGACCTGGCTTTTTATTGGTTCATTGATACAAACCTTCCGAAAATCCCTCCTTAACTGTCTTGATATGGTAAAAATTTTGTTGTTTTTAAGCTTCTATATATAATGATTCCTAACAAAAAAATATTTCACGAGGTTCTAATAAGATAGTAGCGAAAGACGACGGCCCTTGTGTTGCAATAAACTATGTTTTTATTATAAACTTATAATAAAAATATTACGATATATATATATATATATATATATATATATATATATATCGTAATATTTTTATTGTACAAACACACACACACACACACACACACACACACACACACACACACACACACACACGCATATATATATCCGAGTGAATAAGGAACGGAGGAAAAAGTTTTTTTACAACGTCGAAAACATTCATTTAAAACAGTGCTCGATGTATAATATATAGAGCTGTGAATATTTATTATAAATTATACTTTAGAACATGTACAAATTTTTTATATATCCACTAGAAATCGTACATTTGTTTCGACATTGAAACTAAAATGTCTCATCAGTTGGTGTGGACAGGAATGGAAAGCCTCTTTTCTTCTATTTGATGAGTTGTGTGTGGGATGTTGGTGGGGGTTACTGATAATGGAATAAGTTTTCTGTATTTTCCGTTTGAATTTTGATGAATGTGGTGTGGGTAGTGAATATAGTTGATTAACGAGTGTCTGGGGATTTCGTAGACAGATTTAACATTAGCAGATAGGATGTAAGTTTATGATCTTGCGAGCAGACTTTATCCTTTGGAATTCTTAGAGGAGCAAAGTAGGGAGGTTTAAGGGATGGAAACTGATGGGATTGGACTTACTGCTTATTTGTACAACTATAGAATATTTTTGTATTTAGGCACAGTTTTTATAATTAATCTAATTTTGTATATTTAACCTTCACTTTGGATTTAGGAAATCGATTTTTTCTATTAAATTTTAAATTTTAAATTAAATCACAGTTTGTGGCGTGTAATAGGTAAGATATAATGTAAGAGGTAAAATTTAATGTTAGTATTTAAGGTAATAGGTAAGTAGGTAACGAGTGCATAATAGGTAGAATTTAATGTAGGAGGTAAGATTTAATGTTGTATTTAAGGTAATAGGTAAATAGGTAATAGGTATGTTTGTATTTAATGTAATAGGTAAAATTTAATGTGTGTATTTAAGCACAGTTTTTATAATTAATCTAATTTTTGCATATTTAAATTTAATTTTGAATTTAGGAAATCAATTTTTTCTATAAAATGTTTTATTTTTTAAAATTTTAAATTAGATCACGGTTTGTGGTGTGTGAAAGTGTTGTTAGTACTATGAAGGTGTATCATTTCTAAGGGCTCCTAGCTCAGGATTTTGCAGTATTTTTTAGCATGATTTTAAGGTTAGTTCTTTAATCTGCTTACAGTTTACTGTGGTTTCATGCCTCTGGTTTAAATGCTTGTTGCTATTCATATATTTAATGATTTCAATCATTTCTTGAATACAAAAGAAAAATGGTTCCTTTATTGATTTAGCTGTTCTTGCTTGTTTGAGGATTTTCCATTTAACTTCAGGTGTTTTAATTTCCAAAATTATTTGAAGAGAGCAGTCATGTTTTGTTTTTCTTTGTTATTGAAAGATGAGAGATGATTGTAAAATCGCTTTTTAAATAAGTTCATGGTGTTTTCGATATATATTTTTTTCATTTTTAGGATTCTCCATGGATGAAATCGAACACATATATATCAGGGATTTTGTTAAACATTTATTTGTCATGGAACATTGGTTTGGGTCTCTACAGTTACAGAGGTTGTTATTATGGGGCAGACTGGTATTAGTGTTGGAGTTATTTTTGTTGTGTGCTTTTAATATTTTTCTGTTATGTACTTTAATTATTTTTTCTAGATTGTTGGAGCAGCTATAGCTTAGTTTTATTGTATTTTTATTGAAGATTTTGCTTAGAGGGTTATTTTTAGGAAAATGCTTATCTATTAGTTTAAGAAATTTATGTCCCAGCTTGAAGTTAACTGACTGATTAAAAGGAAGGTTATACCATATGATTTTTCTGTTTTTATTTTTGCTTTCTGAGCTCTTGAATTTTTCCACAAAGTTAATTTTGGATGATTGATATCCGCTTTCTTTAAGGATTCTGTCGTAAATTAACTTGTGTTTATCAAATATTTCTTTATTGGAGGAGTGTATTAATACGGCGTTGCACTTATGATGGATAATATATATATATATATATATATATATATATATATATATATATCCTGCTACTTCATTTCCATGAACTACAATTAGGAGAAGGGAGCTGATCCTGATGGTCTATATACCTCATTACACTAAAAGGGCCGGTGCAATATACCCGCCAGCATAATAGTTGGCTTAGAACTGGGTGATGTTTGTCCTTGACTTATATGTACGCGTATGGGCTGCCTACATAAGGAAAAAAACTTTCCATGGCACGTAAGTTTTTACAGGATAAAAATTTACTATCAGCATGCATAGACGATTTTGTATTCGATTTGAGCTTACAGTATTTCCCCCATTTAAAAACTGACCAAAATCGACACTACTTAACATCAATGATCGAACGAGATTTCAGAGTGATTTAACTTTAAGTTACCTATACACACACACACACACACACACACACACACACACACACACACACACACACACACACACACACATATATATATATATATATATATAATAACGTTTGAAACATACATGTGTGCATTTGTACGTGTGCATTCATATTCTTTGAAGTTTGGCTCTCGTCTTTCAACCATTTTCATCTTCTTGATTTATTAGTAGCCAAATTACTAGCAATAGGAAGCATTATTCGTCATAAAAAGACTCACTCAGTTGCAAGTTTTCACCAGCACACGGCCATAACATTGTCATTCTGATTGTTTCAAGTAATCCTCTCCCCGGCAATAACAACAACATTATTATCACATGAGTCTTTTAATGGTCGTTCTATCATGAACTTTTGAAGGGAGAACAGGTGTAGTAGTTCCATTCTTAAGGATATTTGGCGCATAAATGAATGTAAGAAACCCAACGGGAATTGGAACTCGGCTCCCCGATTAACAAATCCGATTAAATATTGTATACATAGGCAGATTCTGATGTATGCGACAATACTTGTGATTTGGGAGAAAATTAAAATGTAAGAATATGATAATAGTAACATTGGCAGTTTCCCTATAAGGAAACATTTTCTATTCATTACTCTACCCACACATTCAACATTACAGCGACAATTAGCAGATAATCAAGAAATTCGGTTTGTGACGTAGCTTAACATCTGCGATTGTATAGGAACTGGTGTTTTAATGCGATATGTAAGGTCCTCTTGTATCTGTAAAGACATTCACTTTGATAATTTAGTAGACAAGAACTTTTGCTTCAAGTAATCTTATATAGAAAGGTGTCAAAAAATTAAAGTCTTAAAAAATCAAGAGAAAAATGAAAATAATTATTTCTAATTTTTACCTCTTAGTTAATCTTAAAGTTGTTTTTTTTTTCATATTGAATGTTCGGGTTGTGTAACGGATATCGACGTAGAAAATAGCATCGATGAGCCGAGTTCAAATTTCAGGTTAGACTGTTACGTTCACGTAACTGTTGAATGGAAAACCATGACTTTGTCCCTACTTCATCCGATGGTGTTTTAAATAGCAGAGAAGACTGGGATACCTAACCTTGATTGGTAACTAGCTGTAAGAGAAAAATGACTGAATTCCAAGCCGGAGAGATAGGCAACGCGAAACCACTCCAGTATCTCTCCGAAGAAGAAAGGGTAATTCACAAATTAATTGTTTTCTTTTTTTTTATCAACCCTTTGGGAGTTATTTAAATCCAAAAAGAATTTAAGAAGATTCTTTTATCTTTTTGGAGATAATTCTGAGTTCCTAATAAATAAACCACAGAGAAAAGTAAAAGATTCATACCTTTTCCAACGGTATTCGCGCGTAAATGAATGACTGATTAGAACTGTTTTCTTTTTTACGGCTTATCAACCTTTGGAAGTTATGTACATCCAAAAAATCTTTTAAGAAGTTTATTTTATCTTTTTGGAGATAATTCTGAGTTACAGACAATAGCCGTATTAAATAACCCATAGAGAAAAGTAAAAGATTCATACCTTTCCCAAAGGTATTTGTGCGTAAATGAATGGCTTATTAGACAGATTTTCTAGCAATAGGTTGACAACCAAGGCTATAGAACCTAATCTATCCTGCTAATGATCCCATAGCAGGAGGGAGAATGATTTGAGATTTCAATTTATAACTTGTACAAGGCTTTAAAACTACAAACACGTTTAAAAACATTTGTTCATACGGATGTAGTAAAGATTCGTGCATCTCAACCGCCATTAAAAGGAATACAAATATTGATTCTTACGCATCCGGAAAGACTTGCTCTAGAAGAAAATTGACGTGGAAGAATATATTAATAGTAATATTGATCGATTTCTGATAAGGAAACATTTAGCATTTATTGACGGGGCTGCTTGTACCACAGTCGGTTGAAATGTATGATATATTGTACTTAAAACAATTTTCAAGAAAATAGATTTCTCAAGTCCAGTAACTGTTATAGCTCTTTTGATAGAGGATTATTTTTTAACATTTTACTTGAATTAGTGTGGAATGTCAACTTACTTATTGTCATAATTTTCTTCTCAAGTTACATGAGACATCCTTTTTAGCTGCTGCTAATGTTGATAGTCCTCAAATGATGTTCTTTGCATTTCTGTAACGACAGTTCACACAGTTCAAAGAAGTGTGATCTTCACCAATAACCGCAAGATTCAGTGGTTCAAAGCCATTTTAACAATCTTTTGAGTTTTGCATGACATCTATATGGATATCTGTGGGTATTTAAGAACATGAATTAAATTTCATGTTACTGTTTTGGTTTAGTAGCAATTTGCAGTTGTGTGCAAAACTGCCTCTAGCTCTGTTCATTCCCATTATTTCTGAGGTATTTGAAACGTTTAGTATTTACTTATTCCACGCAGGGAATTGCTTTGATGGATTCAGGTGTCATCAATGCATTCATTCCAATTCCAATTCATAGTCAAAAATTATTTATATTTAACCCACCTTCATCTAAGAGAGTCGATTACTGATACATCAGATGTTAATAAAGGTAATCATATTGGAATTTATTCACCTTCATCCTGGAATTGACCTTACCTGCACTGACACCGTCTACCAACCTACGTTATCTGTCCGCCTACCTACTTATCTCACTTATCTCACCTGTGTTCAAAGGTCTATATACGAATTCTAACGGCATCCCAACTGACCAATTCTTCGTTTATCATTGTCTATTTCGTGCGGTCATTCAATCTACCTGCCTGCCCAACCCTTGTCCTTTACGTGGCCCGTTGTAATTCGGCGGTGGAGGGGGAAGCAGTTTTCGGCTAAAAGTCATATCCAAACTCTAAATCATGACAAAATGAAACACGCCCTCAATGGTGTTGCATGAATATTTATACAACCTATACGGATGATACTGCCTCATTTCTTGGCACAAACTGAAATCATCATTTGATTTTGCTAATTTTGATAAACCGATTAAATTCCTTTGAAAATTCAATGTTATCTCTAAACTCTATATATTCAGTTATTACACGTGTGTTAAAAAAATACCAAATATTTGCAATATTTCTTATTGATATATGCATTATATTTTGGCCAATACACGCTTATGAGTAGATATCTAAGTTTTTAAATAGTATGCTTATTGTCTACCAGCCTAGGTTTTTCAAGAGTCTTTAATAAGGATAGTCGGCAGGGTTCGGAAAAGAGTCTTACTTATATCAGAGGAAACCACCGTATATAGCAAGGCGTGGTTTTAGACCGCTCAACCACGAAAGACTTTCACGGCAAAACAAAACTCAGTTACACAAGTACATCGCTCGTTAAGGCTTTTCGAAGCCCAAATCTGCTGACTTGTTTTACGTATCCGAAATGTGAACGGAATAATTTCTAGGGAATTGCGATGACAAAATATGTATGTTAAGATGTCTGGTAATGAAGAAGGACACAGAGAAAAGCATATTCGTGCCTTTTCAAACTTCTTCAGTCGAATTTTCACCCTAGATTTTGAATTGTAGTCTTCTCGTAACCCTGAAACATTTAGTTAAGTCTTGGCTAAAGAAAGCCCATATATTGTGACTATAATAAAAAGGCATTTGCAAGTCAAGTAGTTTTATTACTACACACACACACACACACACACACACACACACACACACACACAACCGTAACTATCTTTATTAAAGACTCTTGAAAAACCTAGGCTGGTATACAATAACCATATTATTTAAAACTGAGAAACAATACGGTTAATCGTTAAACTTCCTCGAAGTCCTCGACATCTACGCTTTATAATTTATAAAAATCCCTACACGCGTATTTCATTTATCCAAAACTATTCACTCATACGAGACATGTATATTTAAATTTGAAATACAAATTACCCACCTACCAAACAAAAAATTCTTATTCTAGGATGAAGCTAGCAAAATGTTTGTGGATGATTCTGAAACAATTCTGCTTCAGATAATAACCAAAACCCAAATAAAACCAAGAGGTTTCGACAGATTTTCCAAAACGTTGAAAAAGATTACCAACAACTTATGCACAGATTTAAAAAGTATGAAAATTAATTTGTTAGGATAAATTTAAACTAATTATAATATGTTATGTAAAACGTTAAGAACTCATAACTTGTCAATTGAAGTTCATAAGACTTATTTTATTGAATTTTCCTTGCTTACATAAACACACACAACGTATACACTTATATTGTTTTTACATCCCTGTTCTTATTTATATAAATGTATTCTGTTTTAAATACATTAATAAACATAAAAATAATATTTTTATTCATTAACAGCTTGTCAGTTGGTAAATGAATAAAATATTATATATATATATATATATATATATATATATATATATTTTCAGGTCCACGGCCGAACTGCTAACAACCGTAACGGAGTACATGCTACAGGCCCTTGATGAGTCTGACGAGGCTCGCTCGGTTGCTCTGGACATCTCCAAGGCTTTCGACAGGGTTTGGCACTCTGGCCTCCTATGCAAACTACGGGGTTACGGTATTACCGGTCGCCTGCTTGACCTAATCCAATCTTTCTTAAATAACTGCAAAATGAAGGTCGTTTTGAATGGGCGTGCCTCTTCGTCCTACAGCACGAATGCTGGTGTCCCACAGGGCTCTATCCTGGGCCCGACGCTCTTCCTTATTTTCATCAACGACCACCTAGATGAGATGAAGTCCCAAGTAGGCATCTACGCAGATGACGCTACAATATACTCCCGCACCTTGAACGGGATCTACACTCTGTAGTGAACTAGGGCAAGAAGTGGCTTGTCAACTTCAAGTGGTCTAAGACCAAGCTGTTGTCTGTCAACCATTACAGGTAACCTCTCCTGCCTCCTATAAGCATGGACCAATACACTACGCCTCCTCGGACTTACTCTGTCCTCATACCTCAAATGGAACCACTATATTGAATCCATAGCAAAATCTACTGCTAAGAAGGTTGGGTCACTCTGTCGATCCAGAATGTTTTTTTCCGCCTGAATCCATCCTGCATATATACAAGTCAACTATCCGTCCGTGCATAGAGTACTGCTGCCATTTATGGTCAGGCGCCCATGCCATTCTCCTCAGTGTTCTTGACAGGCTCCAAAGGAGAGTCTGTAATGTGATAGGTACTGATCTGGCGGCTCGACTGCAGCCACTTCCCCACCGTCGAAATGTGGCCTCCCTTTGTCTGTTCATCTCAAAATGATGTAAATTAGCTATAATAGCGATCTTCCAAAACAGAGCGCATCATAAATACTTTCATGGCTTCTGCTCGGATGAACTTAAGTCACTGGTGACTCCTCAACAGGTGTTTACTCGTGCAACCAGACTGGCGACTGGGTCCCACCCATTCACAGTCAGGTTAACCAAATGCAGACGACAATTCTATTCCTGCGGCTTCCTCTCTCGCACTACCCGCCTGTGGAACTCACTCCCATATTCTTGCTTTCCTGACGGCTACAACCTCCAGAAATTTAAATGCAAAGTCAATATTCATCTACTAACCACTGGACTCTAGCTCTCTCCCCACCCCCGTATAACCTTCCCTTTCTCTCTACCTATGTATCTGTCATCGCACCTGATTTCTCAGCTTTCTATTGTTCCTTTCTAACTAGTTTGTACTCCTCACTCTTTTCTAATTAATCTTTTTACATTTATGTAACCCCCTGCACATCAATGGCATTTCCGCCTTGCTCGGGGTGAAATGATTAATATATATATATATATATATATATATATATATATATATATATATATATATAGAATTACTGTGAAGAAATTTGTTACTTAACTCAGCAGTTAGCAGTCTTCGAAGTTTTGTGAAAGCCTTATTTTAATGTTTTCACTCTTTTTAGTCCTCCAGGGCCTGCTACTCTTTCCCGATATTTTTCATTTTTTTAAAAATACAACAAAACGTTGTTTAATTGCTTTTTAAATAAGAAAAAATTCGGGGAAAGGTGCAGTAGAAACAAAAGCCCTGATTATTAAGAACATCACAAAAATGCCTTCACGAATCTTCGAAGTCGCCATAACTCTGGTCAGTTAAGTGGCAAACTTATCCACATTAATTCTATTAACGCTCTATGTCAATATATAGCACTTTATGGCAAAAACCTGCTTGCTAAAATGTATCTATAAAAACCCACCAGTAAGAATTCTTGCCTTCTTAATTATAATAGTCAATGCCCAAAATGATGTAAATTAGCTATAATAGCGATCTTCCAAAACAGAGCGCATCATAACTCACAAAGAATATTTTTGAGCGAACTAAAACACATAAAACAAACATTAGTCAACAATAATTTTCTCTACTACATCATTGATAAACAAAGATTAATTTTATAAACATACATGACACGAGCATTAAAATTATCACACAAGAAAATATCTACATATTTTTTTTATTAATGCCAAATTCGCATTAATTATAAACTGGAAAATTTCTTATACAAAAAATTATTAAACATCATATTTCTACCCGAATTTCTCAAAACATTCAAAATTTATAATATGTTATAGATAATAATCATATTAATAAAATATTATAAATAATAATCCTATACAATCTACACTCGTGATGACTAATATATTATATGAATTTCAGTGCCCTATACACGATTGTTTTTCTTGTCATAAATCAATTACCTATATTAACCATACTATTACGTCCATAAGTAGTCGCCTTTTATGCCACCTCTCTATAATTATAGTGCAATAAAAAAAATGTTAACCCATAAATTATAAGAACCATTAAGAAAAAAAATTGTTGAAAATACAAAAACACTATTTAAATCACAATATCAAAGGCACTATTATAAGAAAGGCACTATATATCAAACAATTTTCTCTTATCATCAACCTTACCCTATTTAACAACAGAAATTGAATTTTGAAAGATTTTTTACAACAGAAAGACGTTCACACGATGCCGCCGCACGCATCACGTGACAGATTTAAAGAACTCTCTAAAAAAAAACCCCTAAAAACAGAAGAATTACATTACAGTCAAACATGAGGACATAATAACAACACCGGAAAAATAACATCCTTGAAAATGGCACGTGAAGAGGCTGAAAGCGCTTGGAAAATAAAAAATTATGGAACATTTTTACATTCCTTATCTCCAGAAAAAAGGAAACTTGCAAGAATATTGGAAAAATTAAATAAAAAACTATTAAGATCTTTCTTGCCGGACGTTCTTAACACACACACACACACACACACACACACACACACACACTTATATATATATATATATATATATATATATATATATATATATAGAAAGAGAGAGAGAGAGAGAGAAGGAAAAAATAAAAATATAAAGTTTACCACTTAGTTAATTGGTGTTACCTTCATCATCCCGCCTCTAGATTTTCGTTGAGAGTGCCTACTGTACTCACTCCGCTCACTCGTCAGGAGATATTAGCAATTGAGTGTTTATATTTTCTCGTTTTTCTTTTACATATTCTCTTTTTATCGGCAAAATATTGATTTTTTTCATTGTGTGAATGTGTGTTTGTGTGTTCGTCCGTGATTTACTGTGTACTAAACTATTATTATTATTATTATTATTATTATTCAGCAAAAATGATCAAAGACTCTCTACTTTCATTTGATGTTGCCGTGCATAATCTAGCTTTTTACAGTTTTAATCTCCCTACTCACGTGACTATGAAAATATGCCTTCAAAGCTGACAAGCTTTTCTCAGACTGAGTTTTATAAATTGAATATTTCCAAAACTGAACAACATCAAACAATTACTGAAATTTACTCTGTCGGTTTAGTTCGTTTAGTTTAACGTCGACTCAATAATAGTTGGAGCAATAAGATTCCTGGTTTAACAAGTTTGTCAAAAGTAAAAGGCGTTCTGAATGAAGCGTGTGTTCTTTGTCTGTCTTTTGGCACAATTCTTTACGATTCCAACAATAGTCCTTTCTCGAAACTGCACGCGCTTGCTAAACTGGGACATCGAATTCTTTGATACTCTACGTTGCTATAGCAACAATACAATCTTGACTAGTTGTTCTGTTAGGTAAACGAGAATGGCTTGTTATATTCATTGGTTTATTTATTTTATCATTTTTTAAATATATATATTTCATGAGAAATAAAAATGAAAAGTGATTTATATGAATTACCAGAACAATATTGAAGTAATAACGAAATATTTTTTCTCGTTTTCCTTGGTATTACAATTACTCATAAAAAAGAGAACTTTTTCGACATTTAAATAAGAATTCACTTATTGTCTTCGCGATTTCTGCCTTCCTTTCGTTAATGATGACTTCAGAGGGTCTTGTAATCACTTCAATGGGCATATAACTAATGAAAACCGTACTTGACACAATATAAGACAGAATTTCCCCAAATACCATTGTGAAATGTATAAATCGACCCCTTCTGTCTAAGCTAATTAGTAGGAGATGTATCATTATAAATCATTATTATCCAAAATATTTTTACAATCTAAAAAAAATGTCTGGCTTTAAATAACCTGAAATGGTTTTATAAGCTGTAGAAATCGAATTAATAAATAAAGAAACAAATGTCTCAAAATATTACCTAGCGTATTGCATGTGGGTTTAACAATCCCTGTAAGATAATGCTCTCTCAAACTTCAATCTATAATGTTACCTCATACAGTCACTACCATTTAGCTCGACAATATTATTTATTTAAACAACATTTTTACCATTACAATGTGCGAGAGTGACTGTAAAGTACAAATATACGAAACCCATTATGCCTATCATGAAACGCTGATAAGTGTATGAGTCAATGGATTTTATTTTTAAACTTCAATTTGAGAATTGCCCCATTGACGTTTCTTCTTAGGTAAAAGTCTGAATAGATATTTTCATTCCTTCTCGAAAATACCAGATGAAATCTCAGTTTTCTCAATGATTCGCACCAGCATATTATTCTAGCACACAGAAACAACTATTTCCGGCTATACCATCGTGACAATTCGTATCACAACTTACGCCTATTCGTGAAAGAATGAGGCACCGTGTTGCATTTGGCTCTTGTGATTACTGGCGGCTTTTTAATAGTTTATTAAATAAGAGTAAGTTTTATATTTTTCCTTTCACTCAAGCACCTTCTGATAAAGCGTATTTTTTTTTGGCAGTTAATTAATTGCCGAACGTGATACACAGGTGTTCATTTCGATTCATGACTGACTTGATAGAAGACGTTACCAATTCAGTCTATAGAACACAATCAGTTCTACTATTCAACCCATAGCTAATGGAAGAAGAGATGGATTATTACTTTTCCTAAAGGTATTTGTGTGAATGAATGAATTTATGTGAATGAATGAATTTATGTGAATGAAACGAATTCGAATGGAATTCGAACTCGGCTCTCTGATTTCTCATTCCGAGTCTATATCCATTACACCACAACGCGCATCTCAATAAGAGTATACCAAGAATATTA
The DNA here is from genome assembly GCA_037127315.1 of Ascarosepion bandense. Taxonomy (NCBI): domain Eukaryota; kingdom Metazoa; phylum Mollusca; class Cephalopoda; order Sepiida; family Sepiidae; genus Ascarosepion; species Ascarosepion bandense. Next base: position 1,119,595 of record JBBBDQ010000955.1, on the reverse strand, counting down.
ATTACAGCCACATGTGCACAATATTGCAAGCTGTTTCGATAAAAAAGAAAAAAGAAAAAAGAAAAAAGAGCACAAATCCTTGCAGCTGAGACCCAGTTAGAAATATCCTCTAATGACAATTTTAGTCTTTCATTTTTGGGATGACTAATTGTCAATAAAATTGTATATATTTCGAACTATCGTTTTAGCCTTCGTTGAATTTTATATTTATCAAATATCACGGGGTATGGATCAATTATAACAAATTTAGTATAAGAGATAAATAATTAAAAGCAATAAATGTTTCCCCAGGGGTAGATTTGTTCAATAATATTAGACTCTGCAAAAGTAGAATATTGAAATTTCTTGCTATGTTTATAAATAACCTCGTCAGATCTAAACTCTTATACGAATGTCCTGTATGGCACCTAACACGTTTAGAATTTCTAAACACGCATACATACATGCCTATATATATATATATATATATATATATATATATATATTAAGACCTTGAAAAAGTTCTCGCTGCTTTTTATGAAAAGTAATGTTTACATACATGTCACTAGTTACTAATTTCTCCCATCTTTCTTGCAGCATTTGAATTCCCCGTCAAAAAAAAAAAACGACACGTCTTTTGAGGCTAACCAGGAGTCGACACATTTTTTGGTATCTTCAGCCAGGTCATGTACCATCGATCTGGACACGTGATAACTAGCCGGTGCAATGTCTGATGAATACAGCGAATGAGATAAGACTTCTCATTTAAGCGTTTCCAAGTAGATTTGCGCCTGACATGAAGTAATGCCTCCAATTCCTCATCATCAAACTTTTTCAGTGCGCCAGTGTGTTCTTTATATTCAACATCAAAATCATTATTTTTGAAGCGTCTAAACCAATCGCTGCATGTTGTTACCGACAAGACATGGTTGTAGAAAATCTCAACAAAAATTCTGTATTCTTCAGCTGCAGATTTCTTTTGAATAAATTAATGCAGTAAAATTCTTCGCTAATACACTTTCTTCGTCACGAAATCCGACATGTCTACGGCTTTGAAAAACAACGTTGTTTATACTTCGGTGAAATGGAATACACTAAATTTCAAGCTTGCTTACAGTACTTCCTTATAAATGCGTTATGATCAGAAACTGTTCACATGCGTTTCTGGGGACGCCATCTGCTGGAAAACAGCAACAACTTATTTAAAATACTAACATATTATATATATATATATATATATATATATATATATATATATATATATATATATATATATATCTTAGTGAGAGTAAAAACAAATGTAGTAAAAGTTGACAGTTCGTAGCATTTACTTTTTAAAAGTGCGTAATACAAAGTAGGGATGTGCGTTGTGGTGCAGTGGATATTGGCTGGGAACGAGAAATCGGAGAGCCGAGTTCGAATTCCAGTTGAATTCCTTGCATTCACTTACGCACAAATACCCTTGGGAAAGATATTAATCCATCTTATCCCTCCAGTTATGGGTTAAATAGTAGGAAAGATTGGGTTCCATAGCCTTGGTTGGCAACCAGTTTACCGCAGAAAGCAATGGCAACCTACTGCGGGATAATCTTCTACCCAGTCAGTCATGTCTCTTTCGAGACATGATCGCCCAAGCGTGTATCACGTATGGCACTTAACTGACTGAATACAAATTAGAGCACTATATTGTTATTGTAATATTTTTTATTATAAGTGGTTATAATAAAGACATTTTGCATCCCCACACAAAAGCCTTGATGTTTCAGTACTGTGAATTATACTTTGTCAGGCGATGGTTGGTAATTGCTTATAGTAATGATTCTTATGGAAATTTAAAAATATAAAAATGATTCTTATGCAAATTAAAATTTTTTAATTTCCACAAGTATAATTATTTTCAATATTTACCAACCATCGCCGACGAAGTACATTTTATAGAACTGAAATATCAAAAATTTTGTGTAGAGGTATAAAACTTTTTTCTTATATTCACTTATAATAAAAATATTCCTATCATATGAATAATAATAATAAATATGTGTATATAGATATATTAATAAATATACGTATTAACTATGACTATAGCAAGATACGAAGTGTTATGCACTATGAAATCATCATTAATATATACTTTACTTATACTGTTATGCTACATCGAGCACTGTTTTATTAACAACAAAATATATTTATATATGTACGTGTAATTGCATATATATATATATATATATATATATATTAGCGTCCTCTCAGATCAATTATTAAAAATGCATTCAAAAAGTAAATCCTATAACTCTTAGAGACATTTCTTCATCAAATGCCACAGCTTAGTACTACAAATTTGAAAGCATCTTATTCAATGAGCCGTGTCCCTTCAGAACGTAGGCGATCATGGCCTTATATATCCCTCTATCAACCATCTCTTGTTACCCCACGTAAACCCCATTTTTCCTTCCACTTGCTCAAGCCCATCAAGTATGTTACGTGTTGCTTTCCCCTGTTTCTTTTTTCCTCTGTCTGACCTGTGAGTATCAGATTCTCCAAGCACCCCTACCTCATTACGTGCCCCAGGAACTTCCGCTATATTTTTCTGATGTTGAATATTAGTTTTCTTTTCGATTTTCATCCTCTCTAAAACCTCATCTTTGCTCACATGTTCGGTCCCCAGTATCCTCAGCATCCTTCTGTAGAACCACATTTCGGTTGCTTCAAGTCTCTCCTTCAATTTTGAAATTGTCTGGCATTTACTTCTATATTGAAGAACAGACATCACAATTCAGTACTCGCTTCTTTGTTTCTAGCGAAATGTTCCTGTCTGTCAATACTCTAACTGCTACTGGAATGCATTCTTGGCCATGCCAATTAGACCTCGGATCTCAGTGTTGTAATTTCCGTCTTCTGCTGGATCACATTCCGGGTACTGAAATTTCTGTACGTGCTTGATTACAGCTATCCTAAAAAGAAATATCCCACCGCGTAACTTCAACATTTCCAAATGCTACAACAACAAAAAAAATTGACGGCATATGTAATTAGAAAAGCAAATAATGTTATAATCAAAATGTTAATTTTCTATATTGCCAAAAACCAAAATGCTAGGATTGTCTTAAAATTACAGCAGATGCTTATACCTAGTTTCATTCTTAGGAATATGTTTCCTTCCAAAGTCTACTTTAATTCTATATTTCCATCGCTTCGAACTAAACACTTAAAATGTATTTACTATGTAGGTATTTATTTTTCCTTAATAAGATTAGATTGGTTCGTCTTTCACCCGGTTCACTCTCCTCTCTGGTTTTTTAAAGAGTGGTAGAAGTTTATACCTTGTTTCCTGATTAGGATTGAGTCTCCGGTACACTTTTAAAATCTTTTTATGCTCTTTCACTCCCAATTACATCTTGCGTTATCAACTTTCTTGAGGTTAATTAATCTAAAAGAAATTCCCACAAGTACAAGAAAGTTGCGCGGATGTGCGTTGTGGTGCAGTGGATATCGGCTCGGAAGGAGAAATCGGAGAGCCGAGTTCGAATTCCAGTTGAATTCGTTGCATTAACGTACGCATAAGTAAGCTTGAGAAAGGTATGAGTCCGTCGATTCTCTCCTCTAGTTATAGGCTAAATAGCAGGATAGATTAGGTTCTATAGTTTTGGTTGGCAAACAGTCCACCGCTGAAAGTAATGGCAAACTATTGCAAGAGAATCTTCAGTCCAGTCAGTTATTTCTCTTTTGGGACATGGTCGCTCAAGCATTTATCACGTATGGCACTTAACTGACTGACTAGAAAGGGCAATAACAGATGAGAAATCAATATTCCTGAAAACTATCAAGAAAACTGATTTATAAATTTCAATCTACCGTAACACTGTTAGGTCAATAGTGATTTTCTAAGCGCAGCTTGGATGCAGCACAAGTCCGAAAATATGTGGACCCAGTGGGGTTCGAATTCACTACTCAATTGCTATGATTCTTGCGAGACAGGCTTGCTAACTGTTACAACACGTCGATGTGCCCAAACTGTTAGTTCAAGGAATGCCGGATATTTTCCCATAAAGTTTATATCAAACCATAATGTTTTCACGACACTTTTTCCTCGTGAAAACTTGCCTTAATAACAGCTAATGACAAACTTGTCTTTTAACAAAGAAAATTTTACGAAAGTGCTACTATAAATATAAAAATAAAACAATATCATACAACAAAAAGCGTGTGCGTTTTTGAAGATGGACTGTATAAGAATCATTTTTTTATTTCCTGTATCATTTGGAACTGTTTTTTTTTCTGGCATTTTTCTTCTTTCAACTTACTTGTACGGTTCTGTATCTTTTCAACTTTTCTCTTTTTCTGTTTTTCATTTTTTTCCATTATTGGTAGTATTCTCTACTGATGTAGTCAGAATGTCAGCCATGTCTCTTGCCAAAGTGTTTTCTGTCTGGACGGACGCTTTTTATCCTCTTTTTTTTACGTCTTCAACGCAGGAGAGCTCCAGCAACAGACATTTAATTGACCCTCGACTGTTTCTGGCCCGAAACTTCGTGGACAGTCTGAAGAGTATGTTTAACTTATTTTTAGTCATAACAAAGAATTAACAAGATATTCATGTGACTGGTAAGTACAAACATACTTGCTTATGCGAATGCCCGCATTTGGAACTCGGTATGAGTGATTATATATGGCAGTCATACACAAAAAATGACGTCACTGATTAAACTTTAGCATCATATCTACCAATGTTTAATTAAGACGGGAAACACAAACTAATCTTATATTTAATTAGTCTTTAATGGATATTAGATAACCTTTGTAGAAAAGATGGTGTTGACTTGTTAGTTTTTTTGTTTGCATATATATACAAATATATATATATATATATATATATATATATATATATATATATATGGTTAAATAAAAGGAAGACAAGAGGAAAACTGTATTTAAATCGCCTACGAGTTTCGTCCTGTGATGGACTTTATCAGAGCAAAAAGACAAAATGAACTTTATTGTAAACTACGTATCTATAAACGAACAGTGTTGGCAACTATAAAAACGCTACCAAATCATTCATAAAGATTAAGAGAATATTTTAGTTTTAGAATTCCTTCATGTGTAGTGCAAAGTCACGTGATGTTAAAATGAAGGGAATTCAGCCGTTTTCTTTGGACTTTTTATTATGTATGTTAGTCTGTTTTAGTATAATTTCCATAATTTTTATTTAGCCATTCTGTCCTTAATCTCAGATCATATTTGAGTATATATATATATTCTTTTAAAACTCTGTTAAAGTATATATTATTTTTTTTATTTTCTGTTTTGCTTATGCCCACGCGCGAACACACAGACACACACACACAGACACACACACACACACACACACACACACACACACACACACACACACACACACACACACACATATATATATATATATATATATATATATACATATATATATATATATATATATATATATATATACATATTTCATTGTATACTATTATTTTCATTATATACTCTATATTTATTATACTCCCGATATAACTTGGAGTATAATAAAAACAGCCAATCCTTACAATGGTGGTAAAATATGCAGCTTGTGCCAGGAGAAAATTATGTTATTTTCAAACAAAAATGAATTACGAAATAAAAGAACAGAAATTATGTCCAAGCGTAACCATACGAACAAGTACTTACAAAGATCATACAATTATGGATAAATGTGATCTAAGACCTTTAGGTATCTCTACTCATTTTGAAAATTGTGCGTTCAAAAAAGATCCCTGTTACGTGAGGGTTTTAAAAAACTGTAAAATCAGTTATTGTAAATCGCCTGAAGACACCGAATGGTAGAAACCAGAGTCGCGAAATAACTCGTTTACAAACGAAAAATATTCAAAAATTCGACAATATAATTGTATTGAACACATTTAATACAACTGTATACTGGTTTAATTTAATTATGATCAAAAACTAAGTATATATAATATATATGTATATATATATATATATATAAACATGAATTAAGACAAAAGCAAAACTTGCTTCCTCCTCTGATGAATTTCATCACAGCAAATGTAAGGAGTGTATTCTTCAACTAACATTTATAAACAAAATTGAAAATTTTTAGTTTTTTTTTTAATTTTCAATTTTAGGAAAAGCTCTTAAATATTCATTAGGCTACCACAAAAAGTTTAGGTAAATTACTAAGGATACTAAGTGACGTAATTGAATGTCTGATAAACAAAATTATGTTGGAGCTGCCTACAGGGACTTTATTTCGAACTTACTTCCAGACCTGCTACGTACTCCTGTTATTACGAAGACGCCCTAGGTTCATGCATGATGGGGCTCCTGCATATTTTATTCATAACTTTCGCGATGGACTGACTGATATTTACCCTGAAAGATGGACACGGAAGCGAAGACAAGTTCCATAGCCTAGACATTCTTCCGATCTCAGTTTTTTGGATTTTCATCTGTGGGGTCACTCCAAACAGTTGGTTGATGCATCAGTCATTAATAATGAACAAATGCTTTTAAAAAATTGTTATGAGTTACTGTGCTGAAGTAAACGTGTTTATATTTTCGAATATGTTTATATGGACATTTTACCTTGTTTTGTAGTCAACAACTCGCCCTCAAAGTTTTTTATTGCATTTTTAGATTGCACGTTTTATAGTGTCTATCGTATCAATCAGGTAAGTGCTATACGTGATACACACTTAGGTGATCATGTCTCGAAAGTGACATGACTGCCTAGGTAGAAGATTGTCTCGCACTAGGTTGCTATTATTTTCTGCGGTAAACTGATTGCCAACCAAGGCTATAGAACCCAATGTGTTTTGATAGTTAACACTTATCTGAAGGAAGAAGACATGGATTGATACTTTTCCCAATGGTATTTGCGCGTAAGTGAATGCAATAAATTTAATGTAATTCGTATTCGGCTCTCAGTATACTTAAAAGTTAATAATTCAGAAGCGAACGATTTGCAGTGCAGACGTATGTTTATATAGATTTTGTCCTTGTTTTGCTGTGAGAAATCCACCCACAAAATACGTATAATTATTTACTACACTCACTCAGTTTCTCTCTTCATATATATATATATATATATATATATATATATATATATATATATATATATAAGGATAATAAAATATGCTAACACTACTAACAACTTCAAGGACAAGTGTAAATTATGCCTGGAGAATAAATTGATTATTATCAAATACAATAATTTAAAAGAACTCCTTAATCAACGTAACGAATTGATATTTAAATGCAGGCATAAGAATAAATATAAAATAGTTTAGCTATATCAAAATTATAATTTAAATTAATTTAATTTAAAAAGGTAGTTTCTTTTAGAGAAAAATTTGGATTTACCGGTGGAAACGTTTAACCCAAAAATAATTTTTTAATAATTATTATGTTTATAGTTATATTATATTATTGTAATGTTTTTATAAAATTTTAGTGTATGTATATGTGGGAATGAATGTGTGGGGATGTACGTGTTTATGTGTATATATTAGCGTATGTGTGTAGGTGTATATATATATATATATATATATATATATATACATATATGTATGTAGACATATAAATATGTATATGTATATATGTGTGTACGTGTTGTGTATGTGCATATGTGTGAATGTGTATGTATGTGTTTATATATATTAATGAAAAGGTATATGGGATATGTATATATTTGTTTTTTATGTAATTTGATGTATGCGTGTAAATATGAATCAATGTGTGTATGTATGTATTTATGTGCATATATATATATATATATATATATATATATGTATATACATGTGTATGTGGGTATATATGTGTATTTATATTTATTTTTTAGATAATATTATTATTATTAATGGTAAATTTTTTATATATTTTTTGGATATGTATATTTCTTAGATAATATTAATATTATTGGTGCTAAAATTTTATATATATTTTTTTAGTTTTTTATTAATATTATTATTTTTAATTATTAATTTATTACTATTATTTAAAATAACTTTTCTTTTTTAATAATTTTATTATTGTTATTATTAGTGTTAAAAAATTATATATATATATATATTTATTTATTATTATTGTTATTATCATTATTATTATTATTTATTACTATTTTTAAGATATTTTTTATTTTAATATTTTATTTATCATTTTCTTATATAATTTTTAATTATTTTGACTATATTTATAACATAATACTACTAGTGGTTATATTTTAATTTTTATTATATAATAATCATATAAATATATGATTTACAAATTATTTTTTACCTTAAATGTATTCCATTATATTTAAAACTAAGTTTTAATGTTAAATTTCTATGTCATGTTTATCTAAGAAAGCAGATGAATTGCAATAGACGCAATAGATGCTGGTGTCGATCTAAGACGTTAACGTTATCTTGCTTTCTCTTTATACTGTTCGTTCTCCTTCCCTTTCTTTTCTTTTTTCTTTCTCTTCTTTCCGTTTATCAATTTTATGTATTTTTCTTTTTCTTTCTTTCTTTGGGATTTTTTTAATGAACGAGGAAATGTTTTTGTAGATTACCGTTACAAATGTCTATTTTTGATATGGGCACGTGAGTGTCTGTGTGTAATTATTTCCTTGATTATTTTAATTGTAGCTGTTGTATCATTTCGGTCTGACAAGCAGCAATGTTTGCCTGCAAAATATGTATTGCCCATGACATTGTAGAATATCTAAATTTTTATCTAGATTATATTACTCTGTTAAACTAACTAAATAAATTTAATTGAGTTCGTCTCTGTCGGAATTTACCCGACTTATATAACAAGTATTCTAATACTGACCTCCATATTGGTCGAATTTCGATGCGCCTATGACTTAAGGAGTGGAGATTCCGACTGACACCAAATCGGTCGAGTTTCGATCCCGGCCAGAAGCAAATAGGTGCCGAGCCACACACACACAAACACTGATGAGCTGCGAAACAGCATTGTATGTGGATGATAAATATATATATGTATGTAACAGTTATTGATCAGAGTCAAATTAGACAAGTTGTATTAAAAATGCTCAACACACATTTAGAGAATAAAATGAAAGATAAAGATTTGACATGCCGCTCTTTTAAATATGAAAAAAAGGATTATCAGCCGATTAATTTTTATGGCTTCACGCTTTTGCTATCGTCAGGCGTTATAAATTATCTCTAATAATCTATAAGGAATAACGATACCGAAAGGTTGAAACAATGGAAGCATAATCGGCTGATCTTAATATATGTAGATAGATATATATTGATTGTTTAATACTTTGTTTTTGGTCCTAATACGGTTAGAACAGTACACAGTTGTATTAAAAAGTATTCTATACAATTATATCGTAGAATGTCTGAATATTTCCCATTTTTAAACGAGTTATTTCGTTACTCAGGTTTCTACCATGAGTGGTGTCTTCAGGCGATTTTTAATAACTGATTTTACCTTTTACCGTTTTTATTTTTAAGAACGCTCTTGTAATGGTGTTTTATTTGAACGTTCACGTAGCAGAGAATTTATGAACGCGCATTGTTTAAATTCAAACAAATTATGACATTTTCATCCATGGTTGTATGAACCTAAGAGGTATTTCTTAGTGTGGAAGTAATTTGTCTTAATTTTGGTCATCTGGTTCATGTACCTCTGCCTTATAAATTATTTCTTTTGTTTTGCAGAGACCTTGTGTTTATGTCATATATATATATATATATATATATATATATATATATATATATATATATATATATAACAAAAACACATTTTATGTCATGTGATATTTATGTGTTAAATGATCAATTTCAGGGATAATAAAAGAGAACATTGAAGTCAACACAGAGGAGACAGTGTTTATTTTCGGCTGTAGAAAACAATGAAGTAACAAAGAAGACCGCCGTCTACTGTGGTATCGACTACGTTTTATAGTGTGTATCGTATCAATCAGTGAAGTACCATACGTGATACACGCTTAGATGATCATGTCTCGAAAGAGACATGGAGACATGACTAACTAGGTAGATGATTTTCTCGCAGTGGAAACTGAAGCACAACAGACACTCTTTCAGGCTATTTTCTCTTTCCAGGAACTCACAATAAAACGCCATTTTTCTGTGCTCTGAGAACTATCGGACACTACATCAGATCGTGATTTACACTATAAAGCAGATCACAGGTTCGAACTCTGCCGGAGAACACTCTCTATTTATTAAAACTTCAATTTACCGACTGGCAAACATATATTTTACGATCTTAAAAAGTCAACTTGAGTAAGCGTATCCACTAATATAACTTTTGGAGTATTTTTAAAAATTCTATGTTAAAAGTAGAATAAATCCATTAATGCCTAAATAATCATCTGAGAGACTTCCTATTGCCTTTCATCAGGATGGCTAATGATAACTTCCAGCAGAGAGACTCTTTGCGCCCTTTCGTGCTAACATTTTCGGCTGACAGAAAGTGGAAAAAATATTTTGACTCCAATCCTTCGTCAGTTGCTAAGAAAGTTTGCTTACTTTTTTTTTTAATCATTTCACCCCGAGCAGGGGGCTACATTAATGTAAAAAGATTAATTAGAAAAGAGTGAGAGTACAACCTAGTTAGAATGGAACAATAGAAAGCTGAGAAAGCAGGTGCGATGACAGATACATAGGTGGAGTGAAAGGGAAGGTTATACAGGGGAGGGGAGAGAGCTAGAGTCCAGTGGTTAGTAGATGAGTATTGACTTTGCATTTAAATTTCTGGAGGTTGTAGCCGTCAGGAAAGCAAGAATACGGGAGCGAGTTCCACAGGCGGGAAGTGCGAGAGAGGAAGCTGCAGGAGTAGAATTGTCGTCTGCATTTGGCTAACCTGACTGTACTGTGTCATGCAAGATCATTTTTCTCTCCACAATCTTTTGCGTATTTATAAACCTGCCATAAGTCTAGGCTTTTAATATTGCAGTTACATATTATCCGGTGCTGCTGCTATATATTTTGATATTCTTTACAAAATTCAAAAAAAGAATCAACAATATTATTGTCCTAACCTGGCTTATCTGCTTTTCACTAACTAACCCACCACAGTAAAGTGGCTTTCCTGTGTCTTTTCTATAAATATTTCCATGGTAACTGTTCGGATTAGCTCTTCGCTATCGTACGTAGACTTTACGAATTTAAGTGCAGTATTAGATTGGCAACAAAATCGTATCTATTTTCAGTTAAATAGGCTACATGCAACCGTAAGTTCTATGTTAACAGTTTTTTTTTCTCGCTTGTGAAACACTCTTCTGGTTCCATGCTTTCTAGTCAAGTCAAGTTTGATCTTCAAAGATCTTAATCCACTGTCAATCGTTTTCTACTGACTGTTTTATTACCCCTTCTGCAATTGTCCTTTCTCTTAAAGAAGCTTTCTATTTTCTAATTATTTCACACTCAGAAATCGCCTGTTTGTGAATATTCAGTTAAATAAGTGCCATACGTGATAAACGTTTGGGTGACCATGTCTCGGAAGAGACATGACTGACTGGGCCGAAATTATTATATTATATTATATTTTTAAATTTGATTATATTATACTTATTATTTTAATTTAACCTAGATTATTATTACTTTCTGTGGTGGACTGGTTGGCAGCAAAGGCTATAGAACGTAATCTTTCCTGTTATGTAACCCATAACTCAAGGTAAACAACGGATTAATACCTTTCTCAAGGGTATTTTCGCGTAAAAAAATGTAAGAAATTCAAGTGGAATTCGAACTCGGCACCCCGATTTCTTGTTTCGAGCCAATAACCACCGTACCATAACCCACGTCCTGATCACTCTGTTCATATTATTGTGTTCATATATGACCTTTTATAATTAATTCTTTGTGTGTATATATTTTGTGTATGATTATATCTATTCTGTTGTTTGTTCTTGTATATTTTTCCTTTTGAGATTTTTTGTGATTTGGTGTATGTGCTCTTTATTTTTGTGATTTGGTGTATGTGCTCTTTATTTTTGTGATTTGGTGTATGTGCTCTTTATTTTTGTGATTTGGTGTATGTGCTCTTTATTTTTGTGATACTATTGTTTCAATGTTTAACTGTATAGACCTCTACCCTTGTTTTGTTTTGTTTTCTTTTTTAGTTTTGTTTTTTTAAGCGATATATTTTTCAATATACAGTTTGGTCTTTCTAAGGATTTTTAATGATAAAGAAGTATCCTTCGTTTGTAAATTTTGTTTTAGGTCCCGAAGGCTTTTATCCCCTCAATCTTTTCAAAAATATCCTTATTTCTGTGCAAATGTATGAACTCCAATCAACAATTAGATATTGAAGAAATCTACCTTTTTTTATGTTAACGACTAGAAAAAATCGGACTTTAGGCGTAGGAAGCTAATTTCGGCCTATTTACTTCCTTTATTGAAAAGTCTTTGAAGAAATTACGACGCGATTTATTTTTTTCCGGAACTCAATTACAGTAGAAAGTTGCGTGTATTTGCGTGTCTTTTTCCTTTTTGTTTTTGTTAGTAATTCGTTTAAGAAATTAAGTACTTAAGTTTAGAAGAAAGTTAACTTTCAAATATATGAAAATAAGTGATAAGTGTAGTTTTACTTAACCTTCAAATATATGAAAATATATTTGCGTGCTTTTTTCCTTTTTTTTTTTTGTAGGTAATTAATTTAAGAAATTTGCGTGTACTTAATTTGAGAAGAAAGTTAACTTTCAAATATATGAAAATAAGTTATAATTGTAGTTTGACTTAATTTTTTCCGATGAAATTTAACTTTCAAATATATAAAAATATAGATTTTTTAAGAAAGTTAACTTCAAGTAAAACTACACTTATCACTTATTTTCATATATTTGAGAGTTAAAAAGTTTGAAAGTTAAATCTCTTCTGAAATATTTGAAAGTTAACTTTCTTCTGAAATTAAGTACCAAAAAAATAGGAAAAAACACGCAAATACATGCAAAATATTTGAAGGTTAAGTAAACTACACTTGTCACTTTTTATCATATATTAGAAAGATAACTTTCTTCTGAAATTAAGTACACGCAACTTTCTTCTGAAATTAAGTACCAAAAAAAAAAAGGAAACAAAAACACACAAATACACTCAACTTTCTGAAAACTACTGCATTTTTCAAAAATTGTCAATATCATGTTCTCTATTTTTTAAATTTGAACTTCCTTTACAATTGATGTAATTATTGTTTTATTTTCAATGTTAAGTATAAAAAATGCTTTACTGTACTATTTATTTTGTTCTTTTTGTTATTTATAATTTATAAGTATTTCCATCTTTTCATATATTTGAAGGTTAACTACAACTACACTTATCACTTATTTTCATATATTTGAAAGTTAACTTTCTTCTGAAATAAAGTACCATAAAAGAAAGAAAGAAAAGCACGCAAATACACGCAATATATTTGAAGGTTAATTAAACTAGACTTATCACTTATTTTCTTATATTTCAAAGTTAACTTTCTTCTCAAATTAAGTACACGCATCTTTCTTTTGAAATTACGTACCGAAAAAAAAATCGCGTAGTAATTTCTTCAAAGACTTTTCAGTAAAGGAAGTAAATAGGCCGAAATTTGCTTCCTACGCCTAAGGTCATTCAGCAGCGAATGTCTTATCTCTGTGCTCGTAGTGGGTGACAAAAAGAGCGAGAGAAAGTTCGATTTTTTTTTCTGGTCGTTAACATCAAAATAGGTAGGATTCTTCAATATCTAATTGTTGATTGGAGTTCAGCATATACATTTGCACAGAAATAAGGATATTTTGGAAAAATTTGAAGGGATAAAAGTCTTCGGGACCTAAATCCAAAATTTACACATTCGGTTGAATTTGAAACTACGTCCTCCGTATGTAACAGAAAGTAAACGCATAGTCCAGTGTGATTTTAGATTGACATGGCCACGAAGGAATTCATAAAAAAAGCGACATTGAAATATGCATATAGATGATAAAACTGTTTAATGTATTTATGTAGCACGAATTGCTTTCATGTGTTCTGAAATATGCGCATACACAAAATATGCAAAACGGAAACATGACTTAAATATAATTTAATATATAATACGCCATTCGTGTTAGATATGGAACATTATGCTTTGTTGGACTTATATTGCGTTAGAAATTTAGACATACCCACATATTTTAATTTATTGCTTGAAAATTATTTCTAATGTATACTCATATTGAAGTCGACGCCCTGTTATTGTTTATTTATTAATATATCTATTAGTAAGCATGAATTTTTAGCTCACAGTTTAGTAAAAAGCAAGTACTTTTTATGAACAGCATTTTGCATGTAACCTCTTTCTGCAGGTATGATATCTATCTAAATATATATATATATATATATATATATATATATATATATATATATAAAGAAGAAGAAGATGTGTCTCTAACTCTAAAGCTTCTTTAGAGATCTGGTGAGATGAATATATGGATGATATGAACAAGATGTTGGAATATAAAAAAGTGTCTTAATCCTCTTTTATTAAAACTTCTTCAGAGATCTGGTTATAGACAAGAATTTGAATGAAAAAGAACAAAGGGGAAGTATACTGAAATGTTTGGGTTTGGATTCTTATTGGCCAGTTATGTGTCACGTGTTATAAGCAATAGATAATTATTTTAAATGTAAGCGTATGTATGAATAAGATTGCTTACCTGTTTATATGTAGTTTGCGTCATAACACACGTGTCAAGCATATTAAAACAATAGACGATTTTTTAAAAATGTGTGTGAGAACATTTTGGATCGTAATATGTACGAATGTATGTGTTTGTTGGTCGGTAACATTAGTGTATGTGTGTATGATAAAAAGAAATACATTTCCGTTTAAATTTGCAATCTTAGGGTGTCACACGTAAAATAATACACTTCATAGGAAATTAATAACACGTTTCTGAAATGTAAAAAAAAAAATTTATTTAGTTGAAATAGGCACCATGTTGTTGAATGATTGTTCTTCAATGTATCTCTATATTCTTGATGCTATCTTTAAAAAAATTCTCATCTTTTGATGCGATAAAGAATTCAAATGCTTCTTCCTTAATGGAGAATGTTTTATTGCGTATCAAAAGTGCAAATTGCTTAAATGACAATCAATAGGAATTATATCAAGTGAATATAGAGGATAAGATAAAATTTTATAATTCAGGCTATGCAACTTTTAAACAGCTGCTTAAGAAGCAGGCGGTCGTGTGTTGTCTTGCATCGAAATTGAGCTGTATCTATTCATAAATATAGAATGTCATTTTTTCAGTTTTTCATGCATACACTAAATGTCTCCACAATACGAGGTTGCTGTTATTGTTTTCCCATGAATAATGAATAACCGCTTTGAAAGACCACCATATAGTAATCATTATCATTTAAAGCTGCAGATGAGGTTTTGGGCATTGTTTTGGTGATTCGCTTGTCCTACTTTCTTACTGTTGTCAAATCTTATCCAATGCAATGCACTGGTAACATTGCATTCAATGATTCGATGCAAAATGCTTCTTTTCCAAGTTTGTACACATAGTGTTAGATTACTTGACGTTCTTTGATTGTAATCATTTTCATTCGGCTTATCAGTAACAATATATTGAAAGAAAAATTATCTGGAAAGGAAAAAAGGTCAGGAATAAGTCAAGAATTTTTTTATTTCGTTAGACAACTGAATCAATAACCAAGCAAAAAATATATAATTTTATTTGTGATAACGTAATATATATGTGAATTTTTGTCTCATATTTGAAATAAAATTTTGATTTTGATCGTTGCTGAGAAAGTGATATTTTTTTCTCGCCGAAATGGCCATACAACGAATAAAGCTTTCAGATTTTTGTTTGAAAATATATATATATATATATATATATATATATATATATATATATCAAACAGTAGAATATGTACTGGTTAGACGAGTAGATGATTATTTAAAACAATACTCAATGCACAATCAAATGACTGAATATGCAGAGCCAATAAGTGGTGACCATTTGGTTTACTAATATATATATATATATATATATATATATATATATATATATATAGCATACAGTTAACTGATTGATTGATTAATGATATAAAAATGGTTTTCTAACTGAATAATTAGATTAGATGTTCCACTTATGTGATATTATTTATATTATTTTATCGCCGAAGTTGATATTATACACAGAAAAAGTGTGCTATGGTATTATTTAGCACATTATTCAGTGCTAAACAGATATATTCAGAATAATACAATAGTTACAATGAGAGACTAAACAAGCTTACAATACGAAGAGGAGGGGTTTAGATCGCAATAGACTCCAATGTAATCAGGCTGAATATTATTCGTATGACACTCGAATATTACGCCTCGAATGCTACTATTCTTTACTTAAATATACCATTTCAGAACATGGGATATTCAATTAATGAGAGTTCTGCAGTGGTGTCAGCGTCTCTTCAACAATATTCAGACTACTATCCTCATCTTTGTAATCACAACGTTTTTTAGCATTTCGTCCGCTTTCTTCAAGTGTCTGTCGATCCTAGTAATCTTCAGGGAATTTCGAACAGAACCATTTATTTAATTTATTAAAATAAATTTTTCTTATCCCACTGTCCATAAATTAAATATATCTTGATTGGAAAGGACACAAACAAGAAAAACTGATACTAAATATCAGGAAGGGACAAATCAGGAACTGGGACACGTAATGAGGAAGAAGGAAGAAGGGCCTGGAGAACTTAATACTCACATATCAGATAAATGGCAGGAGAGACAGGGGAAGCAGCGCGAGACGTACTTGTTAGGTCTGAGCAAATGGTTTGCGGAGCGGGGCTTAGAGATACCAAGAGAAAAAATATTGAGAGCAACAAGAGACAGCCAAGTGGAGGTCCATGATTGCCTACGTCCTGAAAGGACACGGCACACGAAGAAGAAGAATACCTGGCGCAGAGATTGAACACACAATTACTGTTCTCAAATTCACGGACCATTGTCTGAGAATATTGTCACGTTTGGCATTTATTTTACACAAAAAAATACTTATTTTCCATCTTAATCACCTTCTTTGTCAATGCTCTTAATTCAATGGCGAAAAATTGATCACATCACTGAAACATTCATGTGAAAATTCGGCTAATAACTACGTGTCAGGCTACGAATTAATTGATCCACCGTTCTGAAGAAAGAAAGCTAGAATAACGTCGCTATTGGCTTGTTCGTTGATAATTAGTTCAGATGCCAACCACATATGGTATTTTAAAAGCAGCAGGCTATGAAAAATCTGACATTTCCCATCTCCAACAACCAATAACCATGTCGAGAGCATTGCAGGGAGTACAAATGACGACAAAAGTCGGAGAGTCAATAAAAGACTTTTATTTGTGTCGTTTGCGTTGTCACTTGAAGATTGCTTTCCTAATTAGGTGACATCAAATTGTTCCCTTTTGAATAACCCTAAGTGTCATTCTCTCCTTTCCTCTCTCTCTCTCTCCCTTTCTCTCTACACCTTTTCACTTTCCTTTCTTTCTCTCTCGCTTTTTTCCTCTATATATTTTAATTCCCTCTCACTTTCTCCCTCTCTCTCTTCTCTTTCTATGTATTCTCACTTCTCTCTCTCTCTCACTCACTCACTATCTATCTATCTATCTATCTATCTATCTATCTATCTATCTATCTATCTATCAATTAATTATGTCTCCCTATATGTTTCGCAAGCTTCTTTCTTTTCCCCACTCTCTTTTCTCTCTATTTTTGTACACAGTGAACTTTATTGTAACACACACACACACACGTATATATATATATATATATATATATATATATATATATATATATATTTACCTGTTTGAAGAATTATTTAATTATTGAAAATTATTTACCTATTTGAAGAATTATGTAGCCTCACTAGATACCTCACTCAGATATAATAATCCTCTCCAAAATTTAATTAATATCCTTGTTTAATCCACAAAATAAAAAAAAACGAATATTATCATAAAAAGTAGTAAAATAAAAAGTGTCTACCCTTTTTTAAAAAACCTAACATCCCACTAAAAGAATTACCTAGACAAAACTAAAAAGTGACCTGTCCAAAACTAAACTACCTCGCCTCCCTCTCCTAACTCACAGCTGTATCTCTATGGTTACAAACTGCCGACGGATTAGCTTAGACATACTAAATTCCTATCCAACACATCACATTATATATCACATTCCCAATAATAAATCGCTTCCACCATTTATTTTGAGTTCCACAGAAATCACTCGAAGAAGAGCAATTGTGCTCTGAAACATGAGAATTTGTGTGTGGTGATATTATGCTTTTATAAATCATTGTAACAACTATTACCATATATATATATATATATGGAATTTTTAGTTACAAGCATGCTATTTTCAAGAGTTTCACAACAATTTTGTTTCTTTTACTGCTTGTCAACCTTTTGTAGGTTATTTAAAGTCAGAAAATAATTTTAGATTGTAAGAACATTTTAAGAATAATAATGACTTACTAATACAAGACCTACTAATTAACTCAGCACTGGCGGGAGAGGGGAGATAACAGATGGCTTCATACTTCTTCGTGGATTATTACACGTAAATGAACATAAGTGACCCAACTAAATTGAAACACGATTCTCCAATTTTCCAATTCCGAGCCTGTATCCACTACGCCACTTGCACATCTAAGCTAATTACACCTGGTATCCTTAATCATCACGCATATAGGTACTGAGCTCCTCCAAAGTTGCTCAAATTTAATGATTGTACGAAAACCTGTGTTTCCATTTGCTATTTCTAGTTTCAAGACTGTGGATTAAAGCGTCTGTCTCTAAAATTGGTTGCATAGAAATTGTGAGTTCGATCCTTGAATCTGATAGGATAGACTAAAGCACAGAGGAAACTTGATTAGCAATAATTTAGCAGCACAAAAAAAGAACAAAATGATGTATACCTAGACACAGACAGCACACTGAGAACAATAGATGTAAATAATGGTTTAATCTCGAAATTACTAGGTCACCTGGATAGTCAGGCCCCTGAATAAGATTGGACGGTACGAGCGACCGAAACTTTGTAGTAAAAAAAACGATGACGAATTCCAATCAGTTGTTAACTGTAACAGGAAATAGATTATATATTTCAGAGCCTCTAAAACATATTCCCAAGCAATCACCGATTTAGACACTGACCAAGCTCGATGTTACTTAAATTCGGTGATCGGACGACAACTGGTGTTTCAGCGTGATATGGCCATAAGCCAACAGAGGTTCAATAGCTATCAGGATTTCCAGATATGACTTCAAAATAAAGATAACGAGAATATCTATTCTTATTGATACGCTTTTGCGTTGTAAACGTCGTTTAACCGCCTGGAGGTTTATTGATTGCTTTACATTTTCGAATTGACGGGAATTTATTTTGTTGACAACAGGAAAATGAACTTTTGAAGTGGGCTTGAGTATCGTATCGGAATTACGCTTGAAATGTTCGCTTATTAACAGACAGGGAATAAGATTAATGAATAAATGTAAAAGGCTCTTTGCCCGATTATGCAATTTGAGAGATGAAACTATATCAGTTAATCAACGGACATTTTCAGATTTTGAGTATATGGAGACATTCCCAAACTGATTCATTCATTCAATCTATCTATCTATCTATAATAATAATAATAATAATAATAATAATAATAATAATAACAACTATTGCGGCAAAAAATATGAAAATGAAAGCCAAAGATAAAGCTCTTGAACAGATGAAACAGCGCTGGCAAGACAAACCTCTGCATGGCCAATAAATCCAGTGTTGACAAAGTTAATACTCATCGATGGTTACGTGCATCTGGATTAAAGTCTGAAACTGAAGGCTTTATTCTTGCAGCACAAGACCAAAGTCTTTTCACTAGAAACTTTCAGGCAAATATTAATATTATGCATAATAATATGGATCCAAAATGCAGGTTTTGTGATAAACACCAAGAAACAATAGACCACCTAATCTCAGGCTGTTCTGTGCTTGCTCCAAACGAATATAAAAATCGCCACGATAGAGTTGGGCAATATTTACATTGGGCAATGTGCAAACATTATGAAAAAGCTGTAAACAAACAATGGTATGAACATCACCCAGCACCGGTTACAGAAATAGAAGATGTAACCATTCTATGGGATTACACCATCTACACAGACAGAAAAATTGAAGCAAACAGGCCAGACATTATTGTTAAAAACCAGAAGGAGAAAACTTGTCTATTAATTGATATGGCTTGTCCAGCGGATTGTAACATAGCAATCAAGGAATTTGAAAATCTGTCAAAATATAAAGACCTGGAAATTGAAATAGAAAATATGTGGAAATTGAAAACAAGAGTTGTGCCAGTGATAATAGGTGCACTTGGAATGATAAAAAATGGAACAAAACAACACATTGAAAGAATCCCTGGAAACCCCAGCTTAAGAGATATACAAAAAATTGTCTTATTAAGTACAGCCCACACACTAAGGAAAACGTTATCTGTGTAATGCTGGGGATGATAGGGAAGGATAGAAAAACATGAAATGGAGTCATAACAACACGCCACGACCTGCCTTAGGTCTCCCCGCAGACTTGGTTGGTAGTGAGACCAAAGCAGAAATCGAAATATGATGAAAAAATGACATAATAATAATAATAATAATAATAATAATAATAATAATAATTAACGACTAACAAAACAAGTCAACCAGTAAATTTTATGAATTGTATATTGTTGCTATATCTGGTCAGGTGCTCCTGCTATTCATCTCGGGATTCTTGACAGAATCCAACGGCAAATCTGCAGTGTTATTGATCCCGGCCTTGTAGCTCAACTTCAGTGACTTTCTCACCGATGTAATGTGGCTTCCCTCTGTCTCTTAGAAATACTTTCACGGCTTCTGCTCCGATGAGCTTATCTACCTGGTGTCCCACTGTGCATGAATTTACTCGAGTTTCTAGACTAGCAACTAATTTTACAGTGAAACCAATCAAATGTAACCGCAACTTCTACTCTACAATGTCTTTTCTCGCATTTCCAGTCTGTGGAATTCTCTTCCTTATACTTGCTTCCCTGAAAGGCTACAATCACCAAGAATTTAAATTCAATGTCAACTGCTACCGCTTATTTCTTTGACTTGCATCCTTTCACTGACAGACCTTGTATCATTTTATTTTGCCTTTCCACACTACTCTCATGCAGCTCTCATCACACCAGTATTCTCATCCATCTCTTATCTATTCTCTGACACCCCCTGTAATTGTTTCTCTTTCTTTCTCTTGTATGTAACCTCCTGCGCACCAGTTGCAGTACTGCCTTGCTTGGGGGGAAATGATAAAAAAAATTGAAAGACAAGCATATATTTTTATTAAATAAAGTGTTCAATATAAGGTGTCTCCGAGTTGTTGTTTGAGAAGAATTATTTTCCACCCTCCGATCTCTCTCTCACAGGGGAGAAATGGCTAGTCTCTCACTGTTATATCGCTACTACGATGGAATGTGCTCGGATAAACTACATTACTTGATTTCACGGCTATGACTCATCCTGCCTCTTACATTGTCGCAAAACACCCACATTCCCTCAGTGAGAAGTTTCACTCAAACGGCGTTTTCCTGTGAGCTACCACACTCTTTCTTCTAACCCTACAATATTCCCCTCCAGTTCAGATGTTGTCCTTTAACGTAACTCTCTACCTCAAGTGCCCCCGGATCTTGTACAGAGAAAACCATGCTATATATATATATATATATATATATATATATATATAGAGAGAGAGAGAGAGAGAGAAAGAGAGAGAGATAGAGAGAGAAAGAAAGAGAGAGAAACAAAGAACGAAAAAGACAGAAAGAGAGAAAAAGCAATTTAAAGTTGGCGCATGTGCGTTGTTTATTTTTATTTTCTCGCCTGAATAGTATAGTAGTGGCAGTTGCGCAACCTCTGTGAAAAAATGTAAAAAAAAAAAAAAAAAGCAAAAAGCATGACCCAATTCACTCCGCCAGAAATTTAAAAACGGCATGCTGGACTTTTGGGCGTTCGCCTTAGAAGTTTCAATAGGAACATTTTAGACTGGTTAGGTGTCAATCTAAGAACATTGCAGACGATTGGGAAAAAGCTGAATGAGTCTAATGGTGATTACGAATGTTTTGTGGCTCGGAAAACGGACTCTAATCATAGCATTAACACAAGAAAATCTACATAGACGCCACAGAAATAACTTCTAAAGAAAGACATAACAACCACAAATTTTCATTCAAAACAAAAATGCGCAAACAATACAACACTATCAAAATACCTATGGTTCTAAAAAAAACAAATAATATCCTCACCAAAAGCAAATAGAAATCATAAAAATGGCAGCACAGTATTACATAATAATAAAGTAAAAATGGTAAATTATGCTGAGAGGAAAAACTAGCAATAATTTGCTTTAAAAACAACAGCAAAGTATAAAGTTTTAAACAAGAAAGACAAAATAAAGACTAAATGTAGGCACATAAATTAATGCCTATTTTATTAACTATGCACTACTTAAAATAAAGCATATAAATAAAATAAATGTGATATAAACTTCAAACAAATAGATAAACAAAATAAATATACTGCATGCACATAAATAAAGAATCTAAACTTATTTATAAATGGAACTTTGTCTGTGTGTGTCTGTGTGTGTGTCCGTTACCTATAGACTCCGAAACGGAAGAACCGATTTTCTTGATAATTTACACAGTTGTACTATAAACGTCTGCGAGTGTTCTTAGCTAGGTTTTGTGTCGAGGTACCCCCAATAAATATCAAAAATCGATAATCGAAAATATCGGGTTTCAAGGTTGCAGTTCTTACAATAGTGCAGAAAATCGATTATATATATATATATATATATATATATATATATATATACATAAAAGGCAAGATGTTTGTGCGTGTGTCTGTTTATCTGCCTGTATGCCTGTATTTTTTTCAGCCTTTTATTTTAGTTTTTGCTTCGGGTTTGGCTCTAAGTAGGCATAATTGTACTTCTTAGCCTCAGCCATGATACCATTTACTCAGAAGACTTATGTAGCCTTTAAAATTCAGTTTACAACGAAAAAAACTTATTTGATATCGATACCAGGAAATCAAAATTTGACTTACATCCATTCATTTTTTTTCACTCTACGGTTTCGCTTTAACTGAAAACGACTATTGGTTTTTAGTCTTTCGTGCCAACGTCTAAAGTGTCTGAGCTCCAGGACCATGGATTAGTTTTAAGGCTTTCATTACACCCGAGCAACGCCTGAATATACTGCTAGTTTATTATAAATCAAACTTTCTGCAATTAAAACTTAATTCCCTCTAGAATCAAATGAGAACTCATAAAAAGAACAGCCACACATAATATTAATCGTGAAAAATTGTAATTTAGGCTTACACTAAAAACTTGAAGGAATGTCAAATAATTTTGTTGCAGGACTTTTCGTAATTTTGCCGTTTGAATAATGGCACGACTTTTATTGAAAGAATAACATGCATTAGGAAAAGACAACGTAGTATTAACAAATCATTCTTCTTCTTCTTCTTCAATGCTCCTTGTCCTTTCAGGACGTAGGCGATCATGGCCTTCCACGTCTCCCTATCCCTGGTGGCACTTAGCAAGCTTTCTCTTGCTACACCACGCAAACCCCGTTCTGCCATCCACCCGCTCAAGACTGTCAAGTATGTTACACGCTGTTTTCCCCTGTCTCTCTTTTTCTCTATCTCGCTTGTTAGCATCAGATTCACCAAGACCTCCTTCCTCATTGCATGTCCCAGGAACTTTAACTGTCTCTATCTGATGCTCAGTATTAATTTCCTTTTTGTTTCCATCCTTTTCAAAACATGCTCATATATTCGATCCATGATATCGGTAGCATCCTTCTGTAGAACTACATTTCAGTTGCTTCTCGTTTTTCCTTCGTCTTCGATAAGATTGTCCCGCATTCACTGCCATATTAAAGAACTGACATCACATAGCAATCCAGTACTCTCTTTGTTTCCTGTCTCTTAATACTCTACTCAGGATTTCGTCTTTTCGGCATTTCAATCCGCCTTCAGATCTCTGTGTCACACTTTCCGTTTTCTGTTAGAACACTTCCGATGTAGGTAAATTTTTGCACCTGATTGATTTTAGTGTGCCCCGCTTGTACTTGGCATTTTGGGCTTCTCTTTTTGCTGATAACAATGCATTTGGTCTTCTTGCAGTTTATTTGTAGTCCTTTCTTGTCACTCTCTTCAGCTACCTTCTGTAGGAGGTCTTGTAGTTTTCTTTCTGTGTCTGATATCAACATTGTATCATCTGCGTACCTTATGTTGTTCAAATAAATCCGGTGAAAAGACTCATCCTTGTCTTACGCTCCATTCTATCCTTGTATATCTGCTGAATTCGTTACCTGTACGTATGTAGGCGGTTTGCTGCCAATAGAGATTCTTGATTATTCTTATGATTTTCCGAAATATGTCGAGGTTGCTGAGCAACTCCATCAATTCTTTGTGGCGTACTTTCATCAATAAAACGTAGGTACACGTCCTTTCTCATTTCTATTGCCCTTTCGGATAGCATCCTAATCTTAAATATGGCGTCCCTTTTTCCAGTGCATTTGATGATCTCGCACTGTTCTTGTCCTATCCCTGGCTTGATTCTGCTTCTCGCTCTATTTATCACAATTCGGACGATCAGTTTTGTAATGTGACTTATCAAACTGATTATTTGATTGTGGAGTTCACACTCGTTTGTGCCTGGCTTTTTAGGCAGTGCTATGAAAATCGACTTGCTTAGGTCGTCCGGCATTACACCACTGTTATAACAAGTAACATTACGTATATAAAACATGAATACAGGATGGTTAAATATACTGAATAAATAATGTAATTTTTTTATTATTGGTAAAATTATTGGGTATAATATAAACTGTATTGTGAACGTATTTGAGAACAGTGCAATGTGGCTATCTATGTTTGTGTGAAAGAGTCAGCATGTGTAATCGTGCATAGTAGTAACGGGAATAGAAGAGACATGAATAGAAGAGTTCTAATTGTGGATGGTGGTGCTGTAGTCAGAGGCGGTCTATTTGTGGTTTGATCAGTGCTGAGTTGAACGCTGCTTTTGCGACATGAATCGGATCTTGAATATCAGCAGCTAGAGTGAAATGGACATTGGACATTGGTAGCTTTTTTGAGTCTCTTTCTTGGAGCCTGACTTAGTGATTTTTATAACTTTTTTTTCTACGAAAGCTGTCCCAGAATGATATTGTCTAATTTATTCTTAATAGGTCCTAAAATACCAGGTGGTTTCACTACTACTAGGCCCGTGCGATATTTTGATGGTATCTACGTAAATTATGACGACTAACAAAAATAAATTCTGATCTTTAATATATGATTTTGTATTGTACGGTTTAATTGGTGTGTTTTAAGATTTCAGCACTTTATTACGGGCTATTGTTTTTTAAATATTTCAGGCGTGCTTTAATGTTTATGTAACTGTTCTATTAGATATTTTAGGGAACACAATAAACTAGCAATAATCAGATTTAAGATAAAATATATGAAACAAGAATAATGAGAAAATAATGGATAAAGGTAGAAATAAATAAACACATGAATAAATACTTAATTTACCACCTAAAACATATAAAGAAAACAAATATAACAAACGTTAAATAAACAAATGAACAAACATTAATACAAAGTACATGCATGCATATATGCATAAACCTAAACGACAATGAATAATAAATAAAAAATTCAATTATAAATCCAAATTTCTACAATTAACGTACAATTATAACAAGTGAAACAAAAAAGAAACAAATGAGAAAATACAAAAACATATATATATATTTGTTCGTATGCGCGTATATTTACATATACGTATGTGCATGTGTATATGTGCGGACGTATGCACGCATGTACGAGCATTCAACATTAAAACTTTAAAAAACGATGACACTTCTACGAACAATAACAATAAATCAACACATAACAGTTTCCAAAAAAATGAGGAAAACTTATTAAAAAAGCTAAAACGACAGACAAATTAAGATGACATTCGACACCTGATAAAACAGGAAATACGCACACGAGCGTACGCCCATACAAACACATGTACAACTCATAACAATATAAAAAAGCGATAATTTGGAAATATTAAGAGCAATTTGCGAAATATCATTGAAGAGTTGAAGAAGAAATCCGCCTACGAATCTCTGGATGCTGACAGTAATATCAATCATCAAAGTGGCAGTCATTTACTTATATTTGTTCTGTTTATGCTCTATCTTTGATATCGAACACTTTATTACAATATCTGCTTGCCTTAAATACCTTTCTATCAATATTTTACTGACTGTTAGCAATTTTAGCTTTACACTGTCTTTTACATGGCTACTAAAATATCTGTCTATCAATAGATAGATCTATCTATCTATTTATAAGATAGAGAGATAGATACAATCTAGATAGATAAATTGATATATATATTTTAAGGTTATGTGTTTTTTAATATATATATATATATATATATATATATATATATATATATATTATATAATTTATTTGTTTGAAACTTATTTATCTCTCACACTCCGATTGAGCACTATAGAGGAATGATAGACTTTCAAAAAACAGTAGCTACTCACGCATTTACGCATCGTTCATTCAGTAATGAATTTAAACCTCTCGGCTATTGGTGTGCGTATACATTTTATATAATACGCTAAAGTCCGCCTTTTTCCACGCTCAGAGGTAGAATTGACGTCATTTCGTTCGGGTTTCAATTCTGGCTAAATGCTATCGGTTGTCTAACCGTACTAATGCAGCGAAACAATTCTGTCTGCAGATGACTATAGATGTATATATATAATGATTATATTTTTGTGAAACAAATACACAAAATATGATAATTTTTCACAAGAATACACCAATATACGCAGCCCTACATATATACAAAGTTTTTAAAAACTTAATCAGTTTGTCTGTCGATCGCAATCCAGGATCACGAACTCACACCTATCTAACTGAATATGTTAGTTCTATCACTGATATTTAGCGCTTTCAAATAAGTACCGCGCATATATAATATATATATATCGTTTCTGATGAAGGACCGAGGGCGGTTTGAAATATAAAATACAATAATAAAAAACAAATACTGTCCAAAAAAATTACATTTTTAAATTCAAAACTTTTTATTAATATTCTTTTCTATATATATATATATATATATATATATATATATATATATATATATGAGAAAAGAAAAACTCATCTTTATTTGTACTATCCTTTCACAGATATACTACATCTGAAATTTATATATATATATATATATATATATATATACGTGTAGATGTGTTTGTGTATATATATATATATATATATATATAAGACAACGTTAATAAATGTTTTGTGTGTATTTAACTTGATGTGAAGTACAAAGGCGCATGCGCTTTATTTCATCTATATTTTGCTTGTGTGTTTGTGTTGCTAATTCGTATTCATGTACACGCATAGGTGTTTGCAAAATGATAGAGGTTAATCTTTTGAAATAATAATAATAATAATTATTATTATTATTATTATTATTATTATTATTACTTCCATAAAAGAATGGCAAGCGGGCCTTCAAAAAGTCACGTTCGCTGCTTTCTTTAATTCCATCGTCTGCTTCATGTGTAGATCACATTATACGAAGAAGAAGAGAAGGAAAAAGAAATGAATGGAATACTTCAAACTTTCTAATTGACCTTTTGCCACCTTTTATTGTTGGTTGGTAGCCTGACATTTCAAAAATGCTTTTGATTTTTTAAAAGTACTATTTTAACTGTTCTGATCTCTTCATCATGTTTACCTTAGTAAAAGGATAAAAATGAATTGTATTTTTTCTTAATCATTAGTTGTGTGGCAAAATGTTTCTACCTATTATTATTATTATTATTATTATTATTATTATTATCTTTCGCACAGTTTCATTTTAACTGGAAATCTTGAATCATGGGTGCCCTCTATCAAGTTGAACGACTTCTGTCAGTGAACACCTTCCCAAGTATATTCACGGTTTTCTTCTACTATGTCCTGCCGTTACAGGACCTGGACGATCATGGCCTTCCACGTCTCCCTATCCCTGGTGGTTATTAGCACATTTTCTCCTGTAACATCTGGCAACCCCCGTTCTGTCATTCACCGTCTCAGGCCCTTCAGATATGTTTTTCACTGCTTTCCTGTCTCTTTTTCCCTTTTCTGGCTTGTTAGTATCAGGTTTTCCCAGCCCTCCTTCTTCATTACATATCCCAGGAAATTTAGTTGTCTCTTCCTGATGCTCAATATTAATTTCCTTTTCGTTTTCATTCTTCCCAACACCTCATCATTGCTCACATGCTCGATCCATGATATCCGCCGCATCCTTCTGTAGAATCACATTTCTGTTGCTTTAAGTTTTTCCTTCATCTTTGATGATATTATCTAGCATTCACTGCCATATTGAAGAGCCGACATCAGATAGCAATCCAGTACTTTCTTCTTTGTTTCTATTGAAAGTTTCCCGTGTCTTTATATTTTACTCAGCGTCCTTTGCCATGCCAATTTGCCTTTGACTGACGAAACTATTAACGCGTGGACGTGGAAATATCTAGGTTCGTGTCCAAACGCTGGCAGCCAGTAATACCTATCTTGCTTTGACATCTCTGAGAGAAAAAAAGCCTATGGTTAGAAATTCACCTAGTATTTGTAAAATGTATTCATTTTCATTAGTATTTCTCACGCCCTCTTTTGTTGCTTTTCATTGCAACATGCAGATCGTCATTCTACGACCGTTATGTATTGATTTTTTAAGCGCCGCTTAGATATGTCACAAAACCGAAAGTATGGGGTACCCAGTGAGAAACTCACTACTCTTTTGTATTATGTTTTATCGGGTCAAGCTTTCTAATCATTACACCACGTCTAGGTGCCCCGACGACCGTTAAGTTATTAGCATGAAATAAGCAATAAAAAGCCAAAGAAAGACGACAAAATTACTAGTCAAGAATTAATAAGTGAAAATGATTTATTTGAGAATGCTAGTTATTACTTTTTTATGGTTGCTTTGCGTTTGACTTGCTATTCATATATATTGTTTGTCTCATATTATTTTACCCTGTTCCTTTTTTTCCCTTTCTGTTATTGTTTATTGAGCGTTTTGTCAATTCCACTTTACCAAGACCAATTATTCTACAGAAAATATAATGTTGTTTTTGTTAGAGTAAACTGTTTGTCTATGATATTTGTTCCATTAAGCTTTCTTTTATTGACATAAAAGAATAAATTTAAGAATATCAAATAAACACTGCATGATTTAAAAAAATTATTTATTTATTTTTTTTTTTTATAAGCGTTTCACCCCGAGCAAGGCATGTCACTGCCACTACTGTGCAGGGGGCTACGTAGAGTGGAGAAAGGCTGGTTAAATATAGGAAATAACAGAGGGTGGGTGATAGGCGGGTGAGGATACCGAGAATGAGGGTTGGGTAGATGAGAGTGTTGTGAGAATAGTTGGGAGTTAGTGTGATAGGAGGTGTCTATTGACCCTACATTTAAACACCTGGAGATTGTAACTGTCGGGAAAGCAGACTTGTGGAAGGGAGTTCCACAGGCGGGAAGCGCGAGAAAAGAAGCTGTTGGAGTAGAATTTACGGTTACATCTTATTTGTTTAACTGTAAAAGGGTGGGACCTAGTTGCTAATCTAGTATCTCGTGTAAATTCGTGCTTAGGCGGCACCAGTGATCTAAGCTCATCGGAGCAGAAGCCATGAAAGTACTTGTAGAAGAGGCACAGGGAAGCTACATCACGCCGGTGTGAGAGCGGCTGCAGCCGGTCTGCCAAGTCAGTATCAACCACGTTACAGATCCTCCTTTGTATTTTGTCAAGAAGCCCAAGGAGAGCAGCAGGGGCACCCGACCAGATATGGCAGCAATATTCAATACACGGGCGGATGGTAGATTTGTATATGTGCAGAATAGTTTCAGGTGGGAAAAATTTCCGGGCCCTGCACAGGGAGCCGACTTTATGTATACTTTTCTATTTTTAATTGACTATTGCATTTGTTCAACTTTTATGCGGATTGTCTTAGATTATGTGTGCGTAAAAGTTTGAAGCAACAATATTTTTATAGTAATAGTGATGCTTGGAGCGTAATCGTTCTGTTATGACACTTGTGGAAACGAGTTGTTCTGAATGGATTTAAATAAACGTTATGAGACTTAATTATCCTCATAGTGGAATATACAGAGATACCAATTTCTACTCCAACAGCTTTTCTCGCGCTTCCCGCCTGTGGAATTCCCTTCCCTTTCCCGACAGCTACAATCTCCAGGTGTTTAAATGTAGGGTCAATAGACACCTCCTATTACACTAACATCCAATTATTCTCCCAAAACTCCCATCTACCCAACCCTCATTCTCGGTATCCTTACCCGCCTATCCCCCACCCTCTGACATTTCCTATATTTAACCATCCTTTCTCCACTCTATGTAGCCCCCTGCTCAATAGTGGCAGTGAAATGCCTTGCTCGGGTTGAAACGCCCTCTGAAAAAAAATAAAAAATTGCGAAAAGATAGCAAAAACCAGCTTAATTTGGAGATTTTTTTTTTTTTTTTTTTTTGTGACTGATCCATTCTGGACTGTCTCCAGGTATCTTTCTGCATGGGAAAATGTCTTTGGAATATTTGGCATTAAAAAAAAAACACTGTTTGCAATGCTGCTTGAAATAACTAATGTGTTGAGAAAAGTGTCGTGTTACTAATCTGCGGGTAATACCTAACATATAGCCTTAATCACCTGCCCGGAAATCCTAATTTTAGTAGAGAATCTCAATTAATATTGACAATAAAAAATACGAAAAACTTTTTGTCTTGTATATAAAGATTAATGACTAACGCAATTCGTTTGTAATCTTGTTACTAAGGTAAATCTGATTGAACAGACAGAAAAGATAATTAGTACGCTGAAACGGAAATTCAAAAATTTATTCAAACTGACCGGTATTTTTAATATACTAAGTTCTTTAGCTTTATCTGAGAGGCATTTGCGTGCGGAATCCCCATGGCTTACTATGTAAGACAGTGTTTCAATAAGATGGACTACCAAGGATAAGGAACGTGACTTGAATTACGCTACATAGTGGGTAACTGTTGGGTTCTATTTAATGCCGCTTAGAAGAACGAGTTCAGAGTTGCGATAAAAAGCCACAAAAATTAAGACGATTGAAATACTAGTTAAATGGAATAATCATTACGCTGTTCTTAGCGTATGCTGAAATATTGGCTTCATGTATTCTAATATTATGCAATACTAAATAGGTAGTGCAAATTATACAAAGTCTACGAACCTGTTGAGTAACAAATATTAAAGTCAGTACCATCCCTCATCATTAGCAATAATCATTTTTCATTTTTGAATGGGCGATCCTCTTCATCCTACAGCACGAATGCTGGTGTCCCACAGGGCTCTATCCTGGGACCGACGCTCTTCCTTATTTTCATCAACGACCTCCCAGATGAGATCAAGTCCCAAGTAGGCATCTACGCAGATGACACTACAATATACTCCCGCACCAGTAAGAAACCTGTCGTGGCGGACAGACATAATCTCGCTGCTGACCTTGAACGGGATCTACACTCTGTGGTGAACTGGGGCAAGAAGTGGCTTGTCAACTTCAATTCATCTAAGACCAAGCTGTTGTCTGTCAACCATTACAGGCAACCTCTCCTGCCTCCCATAAGCATGGACCAAGCGGTTCTCCCGGAGAGTAATACACTACGCCTCCTCGGACTTACCCTGTCCTCAGACCTCAAATGGAACCACTATATTGAATCCATAGCAAAATCTACTGCTAAGAAGATTGGGTCACTATGTCGATCCAGGATGTTTTTTCCACCTGAATCCATCCTGCATATATACAAGTCAACCATCTGTCCGTGCCTGGAGTACTGCTGCCATTTATGGTCAGGTGCCCCTGCCGTTCTCCTCAGTATTCTTGACAGGCTCCAAAGGAGAGTCTGTAATGTGATAGGTACTGATCTGGCGGCTCGACTGCAGCCACTTCCCCACCGTCGAAATGTGGCCTCCCTTTGTCTGTTCTATAAATACTTTCATGGCTTCTGCTCGAACGAACTTAAGTCACTGGTGCCTCCTCAACAGGTGTTTACTCCTGCAACAAGACTGGCAACTGGGTCCCAAATGCAGACGACAATTCTACTCCTGCAGCTTCTTCTCTCGCACTTCCCGCCTGTGGAATTCGCTCCCATATTCTTGCTTTCCTGACGGCTACAACCTCCAGAAATTTAAATGCAAAGTCAATACTCATCTACTAACCACTGGACTCTAGCTCTCTCCCCACCCCCGTATAACCTTCCCTTTCTCTCTACCTATGTATCTGTCATCGCACCTGCTTTCTCAGCTTTCTATTGCTCCTTTCTAACTAATTTGTACTCCTCACTCTTTTCTATTTAATCTTTTTACATTTATGTAGCCCCCTGCACATCAGTGGCATTTCTGCCTTGCTCGGGGTGAAATGATTAAAAAAAATCTCGTCAAATATCTGGACCTAAATTGATATAAATAAACATACACACATAGCATAAGTTTGTGCGGTGGTTTTAGTGTGTGTGGGGGGGGGAATTTGCTAAAAAATGAACGAATATTTTTAAACACCTTAAAGAAACAAAGGCACTGCAATGTACAATACGGCCACATCTGTCAGTATATTGCAAAATTGATTCTAACTACTGAATATCACTTAAACGCAATATATAATCAGGATAAGGATAATCAGAAGAAAGCTGTTCAACTGGTTTGTTTGTCAGTATTCTACAAATACTACAAGTGCAACATATTTTACAAAAGCTCGGTTTTTAATCAGACATTTCCTGGCTTATTGCATATCATCTAAAGCGAGGTAAAAAAAAAATGAACATGCAAAAAACAAATATCTGTGCAACTTGAATATTGCTTCCACATTTGGTCTGGTGCCTTTGCTATTACTTCAGAGATTCTTGATAAAATACGAAGAAGAATCTGCAATGTTATTGGATCTGTTATCGTATTGTTGCTTCCATGTAACTCTTCTATAAATATTTTATGCCAATTTTTCTACCTTTCTATTATGGTATTAAATTTTACGCATTTAAGCGCAGTACTAGATTGACGAAAATGTCTCATCATTTCATAGTTGAAATGGCTACATGTAACCGCATGTTCTATGCTTACAGTTTCTTCTATTGCATTTTTTCTTGTAGAAATTTCTTCCGGTTTTTTCTTCCCAATCAACTTTGATCTTCAAAAATTTAAATTTAATATCAATTGTTATCTTCTGTCTTCTAAATTCCTGACCTTTTATTCTTCTCTCTCTTTAACAATGCTTTTATTTATCATACCCTCTTCCACTCGGTAATATTTTGCGTCTTAAAGTCTGAATTGCCTTACTTGGGGTTAGATTCGCAAGAAAAAATGATTGTAGCACTCTGCTTGTTATATCTATGATTTCTTTGCCGCAGATAACATATCTGCATTCATAAAGCCTCTACTTTTTAGAGTTTTTTTTTCCTTTGGCAATGTTGTCAATAATGATATATATTCAGTGGCATGACATGAAAAAGAAATTAAATGTTGAGGACATTTCTAAAAGAGGCGTCATTGACACGCTTGATTGAAAGAAGACTATACATCTGTAAACTCGTCAGCTGAATTGAATACACGTCACGATTTTATACCATAAAACGTATATAGAATGAGAACAGCAAGAAAAATTTGTTAATGTGGTGTAATATGCATGCCCAGGGAGCATTCGAAAAGCATTCGTTTGTCATTGCCTTTCAAGTACTGAACGTCTTAAAAGGCGTGAGGTAGGGACGCAACAAATCACATTGCTGGATATGATGAGGATAGATAGATAGATAGATAGATAGATAGATAGATAGATAGAAAGCAAGTCTTCGCTATCATGGCTAAAGTGATTTGATTTCAATTTTCTATCTTGCTACTAGTCTAAAATATAAGTGTGCAGAGAAAAACAAAATGAAGAGCACTTATAAGAGCGTCTGTAGCATAGTTCGTACCTTGAGTTATTGTTCCATGTCTTATCAAACAACTTGTTGCAAAAACAGTAATAAAATTGTCATGTCGAAAGAAGTTTTGTTTAACGGCATATCAACTTTTGTGGGTTATTTAATGCCAAGAAGGTGGGAATTTAAGGGGCTTTTCTTTGGTTATAGTGAGAAGGTTATTTAGTCAGATTTTAATGAAATTATTTTGTTTTTATCTTTATTTATTTTAAAAACTGAAAATTTCTTCCAGATTTGTATTCAGAAATGTTTTGCTGAGAATATTTTTTCCTTCAAAAAAGTGTTATGGTAAGAATTTTTCCTTCAAAATTATAGTGTTCGTAATATTTTTTCTTCAAAAATGTATATTCTTTCTATAAAAGTCTATTTCTATGTATATCTTCCTATAAAAGTGTATTTTTATACTTCCATAGTGTTTTGGCTCTAGTTTAGTGGTTAACTATTTACCTAGAGCTGGGACCCTAACACGTGCTACCACTCCGGGTCAGGATTGACCTGAGGACAACAAATTAAGAGGTGGTTCCATGCTCCTCGCACCCTTCCAATCAGAGGCCTTGCTGCCGGATGCAGTTTACCGTCATGTGTAGAAACAAGTGTTGACACCGACACATGGTTGAACGCTGATCGTCATATAATAAATCAAATTAGACGAATGAATTATTCCACTGACAGCCTGGTAGTAGTGTTTAGTGCTCACAATGTGATATTACTATTTAGTCCTTGAATAGATTATTCCCAAGGACTCTCAAGAGTGAATACTACGTATTATCAGGAGGAACCTTTTAATACAGTACTCTTTTTTTTCCTTTTTTTAATCATTTCACCCCGAGTAAGGCGGAAACGCCACTGATGTGCAAGGGGTTACATAAATGTAAAAAGATTAATTAGAAAAGAGTGAGGAGTACAAACTAGTTAGAAAGGAGCAATAGAAAGCTGAGAAAGCAGGTGCGATGACAGATACATAGGCGGAGAGAAAGGGAAGGTTATACAGGAGTGGGGAGCGAGCTAGAGTCCAGTGGTTAGTAGATGAGTATTGACTTTGCATTTAAATTTCTGGAGGTTGTAGCTGTCAGGAAAGCAAGAATACGGGAGCGAGTTCCACAGGCGGGAAGTGCGAGAGAAGAAGCTGCAGGAGTAGAATTGTCGTCTGCATTTGGCTAACCTGACCCAATTGCCAGTCTGGTTGCACGAGTAAACACCTGTTCAGGAGGCATCAGTGACTTAAGTTCGTCTGAGCAGAAGCCATGAAAGTATTTATAGAACAGACAAAGGGAAGCCACAATTCGACGATGGGAAGTGGCTGCAGTCGAGCCGCCACTATCATATTACAGACTCTCCTTTGGAGCCTATCATTTTCGTGAGATATGCGAGTAACTATCTTGCAATCGTAAGATACCGGAATATCACCTTGTAGTAATAACTATTACTACGAATCCACAAGTAACTGAAGTAATATACTAAGACCAAAGAAAATACAACCGTGTGATACAACAACACATCAGTAACTTTTTAGGTCACAACAATAACGTTACAACAAAAACCATAGCGACAGGTGTATAGAAATATTGGAACACAAGCTATCACTTGGTCCTTGGTAAAAGCCAACAAACAGTATCAACTGTGAAAAATCAAGTATGTCTTTAGTAATAATAAAAAGAACTACTGGTTGGTATGACTGTACAAACGATTCTCGAGAAAGGAAGAACAGAATAAGTTAATTCCAATATAAAAAAATGCTGTGCTGATTGTTCCAAGGAGAGGGGTTAAAATTTACATTATGACTTCCCCAGTTTGTACAAAAAACAACCTATAATTGATATAATGGGATACATTGTGATACTTGCTTTGTGTGTTTTAGGGAGACCATAAGTTTGGGGTATTTTAGGATGAGATTAACTTTGCTTATATCAGAATTTGATCTCAGTATTAAGTAGAGATCTCTAATCCCTCTATTACATTTTGTGAATCAATAATGATATTGTATTCTCTTTTTTTTTTCAGATGTGTTGCTATCATAGTTATAAATTAATTTTATCATTGTATGTGTTCTTATTTATAATCAGTCAGTTAAGTACCATATGTGATTCAGCTTTGGGCGAAGACATATATAAAATAATTACAAAACAAATCAACTCCCATGGCGTATAGAATAGATGTGAATTAGTAGAAATATTGTGACACTGAGAATTCTGAAAAGCACGATCTTTCTGTTAAGCTGAACAGTGGTATAAATATTGTCTTCTATGATAGAAAAAAAAATTAAAGTGATTTTGTAATTCAAATATAAGCCCAAATTCGGACCAAATAAATTCAGGTTAAAGAACGAATATATCGTATTAAGCAGAATCAGTCAATTAAGAGGTATACGTGATAGACGCTTTGGACGATCATGTCTCAAAAGTGACATGACTGACTGGGCAGTAGATTATCCCGCAGTAGGTTATCATTACATTCTGCGGTAGACTGGTTGCCAGCCAAGTCTATAGAACCCAATCTGTCATATTGTTTAAACAATAACTGGAGAGAAGAGACGGATTAATACCTTTCCCTAAGAGTATTTGCGCGTACGTGAATGCAAGGAATTCATATGGAGTTCGAACTCGAGCCTCTATTTGTCGTTCCGAGTCGATATCCACTACATCACGACGCAAATCCGAAGAATACCTTGAAAGAAAAACAAAACCCAAAATATTTCTAGGCAATATCAGAAAAATTAAATTAAAAATTGTAGAATTCCACATTGATTATTTCACATTAACATTCAATAAGAAGTATAATGTTTGTCCAGTAAATAGGTATTTCAGATATTATTTAAATTTGGACACCATTTTTTTCGCTCTAATTCCCTTGGCCATGTACGAAACAGAGTTCGATACTTAACTTATTAGGATGCTTGTTCAATTTTTACGTGATGATCTCATGGAAGACCCCATAACTGATGCCATTTATCTAAGTAAGCTATGGAATTACTTGGTGATGTCTCCTGTATAGGTCTTTACAAATTCTTGCTCAAGAAAGTGATGGATTCTTTTAGTTATAAATCCGAAAGATTCTGTTACTTAAACGTTATTTTCGAGTGGATACTCATATTTGAGTAGACACTAAAATACTTTCGTTAAAAGTTATTTTGCTTGCCTTAAAAATCGAAGCTGAGTAGAAATAAATGTTTTTTTTTAGAAATAAGGAAATAATACTTAACACTTACGTGATACTTGTCAGCTTGTATGGAAGTTGATGCTAGACCATCCCCTCAAAGATTAAGAAAAACTGGTTCTACTGAAGGATGCTGATGATAACACAGAAAAATATT
Source organism: Ascarosepion bandense (assembly GCA_037127315.1). Classification (NCBI taxonomy): domain Eukaryota; kingdom Metazoa; phylum Mollusca; class Cephalopoda; order Sepiida; family Sepiidae; genus Ascarosepion; species Ascarosepion bandense. The sequence continues at coordinate 1,082,181 of JBBBDQ010000955.1, read as the reverse complement.
TGAGAAACAACAAAGTTTTAAAGAAAATAGAAACAAAATGGAAATTTATATTTAACATCAAGAAATGACTGAAGAAAGAAGGCCTGGAAAATATGATGTCCACAGAAGAGATTGAAGGGAAGAGGGACGGAGAAATACAGCGTTAACGTTTTTGGTGAATGAATGGCGGAACAGGGTTTGAGAGAAATAATAAAAAGAGAAAATTTATTCAGGGATCTAAAGAATTGGAAATTTTGTAGAACCATGATCGTCTATATCCTGACGGGACACGGCCCATGAAGAAGACGAAAGCAAGATTTAATTTTACTTGATCGATATACTTCGTTGTTGAGACGGTCTAAAAGCAAATCATCTCTAACGACGGTTTCCTTTGCAAAGACAGTCGCACGTTCGATTCTTCTCAGAGAGCGCCAATTTTATTTAATAAAATTTCTCAAATATTTCTGTCAGTAAAAGAAAATAAATAAATATACTGTTTGATAAATAAACAGGACATCTACTTAACTATGGTTATCCACTAAAAAGGAATAATGTTCCAGTAATAAAATTCTTGCTACATTCATTTGATATTTAGCTGGTGACTGTACCCATTGAAATATTGTCAACTCTAACCCACACTCAATCAACCTTGAATCTAATGTGTCACTCAAAAGAGCAGGCGTTTGAACTAAAGAATATTTATTAAAAACGTGAATAAATATTTGACATGCTGCCTAATTTGATGCTGGAAGAGTTCTTGAAAATTTCAGCCGTCATAAAGATCACAGAGCCATTTCCACAGAACATTACCAGTCCTAGGCATGGCGTAAAACTACATCCGGGATCAAGACCTCTGACCAGAAGATTGGAGGTTTTGAGGAGAACCACCTTTTAATTGCTGTTGATACCAAGTTCACCCTTACCCGGATTATTAGCATCTATTAGGGTCCCAGCTATGGAAAGATTATGAACTCCTAAACAATAACAGAGCACTATGAATGTATAAAAATACATATATCTTTTTATTTCAAAACCACAAACAATACAATTTTATTAAGTACGTTTTTATAGTAAAATTGCTGGCAATACATTTTTCATATTAAAACATAACCAACAATATCTTTTTATTTCAAAACCACCAACAATACAATTTTATTAAGTACGTTTTTATAGTAAAATTGCTGGCAATACATTTTTCATATTATAACATTACCAACAATATCTTTTTATTTCAAAACCACCAACAATATCTTTTTATTTCAAAACCACAAACAATACAATTTTATTAAGTACGTTTTTATAGTAAAATTGCTGGCAATACATTTTTCATATTAAAACATTACCAACAATATCTTTTTATTTCAAAACCACCAACAATACAATTTTATTAAGTACGTTTTATCTGCAGTTGAAGGTAAACGTTCAAAATATATTTAATTGAAGCTATAAAATTGTGTTCAAAATATTTAGATTTCGACATTAAATAACCAATAGAGATTGTTATGCCGCTAAATAAAATAAACTATCCAGCCACAAACTTTCAAAAACTCGCGTAATAATTGAACGCGAGTATATAGCAATAATTCTGTTGATAGAATAATTAAAAAAGGGTTAGATGCATTTTTACTAAAGAGTAGAAACACATAAGGTTCAGTTCGGAAACTGCCTGATGTCACTGCGAACACATTCGGTGTATGGATCTGCCATAAATAATTTAATATAAGAGATGAGAAACTGAAGATATAACAGGCTGCGCTCGAGGTAAATTGTCCAAAACCTCAGGGTGCTACAAAATCAAAGGGTTAACTTAGGAAATCGATTCCATGTTCTTGAAAAAGCGTTGTCAGGTCGAGCCTCTTATATGGCGTCCAACACGTTCAGAAATGTCCAAACTATCAACTATACAAAACCGATTAAAAGCAACGATTAAAAATGAATACAAGCAAATAAAATTTGGGTCTTGAAGAGGACTCGCTTTAGTCGGGTCTCTTAGGCTGGCGCTACAGAATCACCAAAAAAGAACTTTACCAAATTACTAAAACCGCATGACTTAATGACATTCGACATTATAAACAACTACAACTGGATATCATATGTATCTCGATAAGAGAAGATAACGATATACGATAACGATAACGTCAGTGTCGACTTTCCGCACGATCTCAAACAAAAGGTTAGGAAATAAACCTCCAGCAATACTAGAAAGAGCGATAACAAGATGTACCTTTTAACAAACATTTTTTTTTCTGAAAAAGCGTCTTAAAAGAACGATTTTAGAAATTTTAACCGAAAATAGCACTGGCTACTAGGTCAATGAACGCTGAAGTTTCCTTATAAGGAAACAGCTAATCTATCAATGTGAGAGACATCCATAAGTCAGGGGGCTAGAAGAGTGCTCTCATGGTAACAACTACGATAATGCTCTAAGAACAAAACTCAAAACAGCTGCAAAAGAATACAAAAAAACAATTCTAATATCGACATCAAGCGATCCAAAACAGCTACCACACGTCATTTTGGATAACAACGATTACCATAAAATAATGTAACAGGTCATTGACTACCAATCAAAATTTACCAAACTTAATAAAAACACAACGAGTCCCTAAAAGGATCCGACAACAATGCCGATGTAGGTTCCTTAAAAATCGACTAAATCTTCAGAGACTACAAAAGGATATTTATACGGCGATATAAAACTGTGGAGACACACTATGACGAATCATTCCACAGAGTCCAACTGCTAAATACGAGCTATCAAAATTCATTAGCTATATCATTACGGCATATCTACCTACCAATTACAGCATCACATTGACTAATGAATTGCTTAACATTCTCAAAACTATACAACCAAATCACGGTATCTTAGAATCACTCGACATTGAAAATCTATTTATATACGCACCCGTCGTTCAAACTATCGACATAATCCTTAACATCGTGTATAAAAATAATTTCATTTCACCTCTATCTATCAAACCAAATATTCAAATTATTGCAAAACATCTTCAGCGATAGGATTCATTTATTATACAAATACAGTACAAATTTCATATGGCGGAAGTTTGCATGAACAGAATTTCATATATATATATATATATATATATATATATATATATATATGTGTGTGTGTGTGTGTGTGTGTGTGTGTGTGTGTGTGTGTGTGTGTGTGTGTGAATTTAATTTATTTTAAATACTTTCAGCTAAAATGAATTTAATTTAAAATCAGCGCATATGTTAGAAAAATCTCACAAGCCGGCCAAGCATAGCATGAATACAATATGAGAACCATTAATACGAAGTGCTAGAGAACACCAATAATATTAAGATTGCAATATGAACTCTGATAAAAACAAGTTACTGAGACATAAGGTTTATAAGTTTAAAAAAATCATACACTGATGCCCTTTAAGGTATATCACTCAGTGGATAAAAACGTTGCTTTGATCCAGTGACTTGACCTAAAGAGCTGTGAGTTCAAAACAAAAATTTAGATTCAAATTAAAGGGAGATAACTAAGACATCTGGGAGTAAAATTACTCATGGAACAAGAACAAAATACTCCAGTGATCGAAAATAAATGGTTCCGTTCAAAATTTCAATACAATGAGGAAGGTCAGAGCGTACAGCAGCAAAAACATCGTAAATCTAAACTTATTTATAAATGGAACTCTGTGTGTATCCGTTACCTCTAGACTCCGAAACGGCTGAACCGATTTTCTTGAAAATTTTCACAGTTGTACTATAAGCGTGTGCGAGTGTTCTTGGCTAAGTTTTGTATCGAGGTAACCCCGATACATATAAAAAATTGATAATCGAAAAAATCGGATGACAGAAGGAGTGGTCCAATTTTAATCAAATTTGATACACTCATAGACAAATACATAAGAAACGATATTCAGAAGTTTTAAGGTTGCAGTTTTTACAATAGTGCAGAAAATTGATAATTTATATATATAAAAGGCAAGATGTTTGTCTGTGTGTCTGTTTATCTACCTGTATGTTTGTATTTTTATTTTAGTTTTGGCTTCGAGTTTGGCTCTACGTAGGTATAATTGTAGTTCTTAGTCTCAGCCATGATACCATTTACTCAGAGGATTTATTTAACCTTCAAAATTCAGTTTACGACGAAAAAACCTATTTGATATCGATACCAGGAAATCAAAATTTGACTTACATCCATTCATTTTTCTTTTAGTCTACGGTTTCGCTTTAACTGGAAACAACTATTGCTTTTTAGTCTTTCGTGCCAACGTCCAAAGAGTCTCAGCTCCATGAATTAGTTTTAAAGCTTTCATTACACCCGAGCAACGCCGGGCTATACTGCTAGTATAGAAATAAAGATTAGTACAACATATCGGAAAACATAAGTAATGTAAATAATTACAATACGTTTTCTCCGAATTATAAGCAAATAATAATTTATAAAATCCTTATTACTTATAAAAGTAAAGAAGTAACACCAAATCCTAAAGCAAAGCATGAAGAAAAGGGCAAATAAATACGAAATGAAAAATTATGTAAATAAATAATACATGGGAACAAAATGAGAACGGCTTAAAAGAGAAGGCGAAAACTTCAAATGTAATAGAAAGGAAATGAAAAAAAGAAAAAGAAAAAAGGATACTAACACAATAGAAGAAAGGAAAAGAGAGAAAGTTCAGCAATGAAAGAATCCTATTAATGTGACTTCCAAATTTTCTCTTCCTGCCGGGTGTCACGTGTATTGATTAGGCGTTGGAAAATAGACGAATGGGTGTCAGCAACGACTTTCTACCTTCCAGTTTTCCTCTTCTTCCGTGTACAGCTCACTTGGACAAGCTTTGTATTGAACGACGTAGGTCCGCCTGTCAGATGTATACAACAAAGACTAAGTCTCTGACAGGAGGTAGAGGAATGGTCGGGTAATGGGTTTTGTATGCAATAGCGAATGGTCAGGTTGAACAGGCATAAGGGTTGTTGGACGACTGAGGTCGAGGGAGTCAGTAGTTCGATTTCGGTTCGGATCGAACGTACAAGAAGATCAACTTGTCATTCACGTCGTGTCAGTTAGTTGATTAGAGGCCGTTTTCAAACGTTTCATATTGATCATTGCTGCGCCATGTATGGTCAAAATGTGCATATACTGATGGGCGGGAATATAAAGTGGTATCAGAATACAAAATTATATATATATATATATATATATATATATATAAATGTGATATATATATAAATATATATATATATATAAATGTGATTTCGTCTAGCTTATATATATATATATATATATATATATATATATATATATATATTAAAGTATATTTGGGGAGAAAACTTTCTTTCAAATATCTTTAATTAAATATACGATCATGAAGGAACATATGATTAATATTATTTTGATTAATTTTTCCGCTTTGTAGGAGTTAAGCAATATAAAAATAGTTTATAATTTTTATTGTCCAAAGCACTTACGACCATTTCTATAGACATTTTCAAGGGTTTTTTTTTTAGTTGTATTGTTATTATTTCCTCGTGCTTTGACTGTTACATTGTAATTGGGTCTTGAGTTGTTGCTTTTTTTTTAAAAAATACCGTTCATTCCAAGCCCTCTCGTGTGGCGCACAACTGGAATTGTCGTCGGAATTTTTTTATTTTTTTAAAAAAGTTTCACCCCTCTATTTTGGGTATTAGATAATGTAGCTGATGGTATAAGGGGAGTGTTTATTGATGTTTTATTATGTAGCATTTTTTACAACTAGTATCATGTATTTTTTGCAAGAATAATTTGTCAATGATGCAGTTGCGAAAATTATTGTTCACTGATGTTTGTTTTATGTGTTTTAGTTCCACTCAGAAATATTCTTTGGGAAGAGGAATTTTGGTGCGCTCTATTTAAAACGTTTGTTATCAGTCACTGCTATTTTATATCTGTCCGAGCATTGGCTATCAGAGTTTAGAAGACAAAAGTTTGTACTAGCGATTTTTATTTATTTATTTAGTTTTAAAGCGTAATGGCTAAATTATTTAAATTTTAGTTCTCTTTCAACACCATACATTGAAATACATGTATTTTTAAGTAGTGTATATCTACTAAATTAAGTATCTGCGTAGGTCGTATGTTAGCATTTATCTAATGCTTCATTTTTACTTAATGGCAAGTAGTTCGTTTAGGTTGTGGCGCAGTAGATGTCGGCTCGGAACGAAAAAACGGGGAGCCGATTTCGAATTCTAGTTGAATTTCTTGCATTCACTTATGCACAAATACCCTTCGGAAAGGTATTAATCCGTCTATTCTCTCCAGTTATAGGATAAATAACAAGACAGATTGGGTCCTATAGCCTTAGTTATTTATTGAGTTATTAATTGTGGGAGTTATTTGTATGAGTGTATTTAGTAATTGTTTATATTATATTTATTTACTTATTCAGTTAAAGTTTATCTTGTATTCTTAATCAGTGCTTTGTTAGCAAAGTCATTATTTAATTCATTTTTTCTTGCGTAAGTGTTTGTTTTAGCTTCTAAAACTAATTATTGCTTTTTTTTTGTCTAAGATTAATTTACAATTTTTACTGTTAATAGTGTATGAGGCTGCCCTTTTTATAATTTTCCAATTGATTTTTGTAAGATTATTGTTTTACATTTTGCTTCATATGTATTTTCATAGGGTTTTATTGTTTCTGTACTTTGTTTCTTCAAAAAGTACATTCTTATTTATAACTTTCTTTTAAGATTTTTTTCTGTGGCGCCCATATAAATTTTTCGTGTGGTAATGCTATTAGTTACGATAGCTTTCTATATTATGTTATTGCTTAAACATTTATTGTTAAGTGGGCAATTTTATGTTGTTTCTGCAGTTTGGTGTTATTTTAATGAATGTTATTTTTGTTGTTATATTGTGTTTAGTTATTACTTTCCCCATGTTATCAATGCATTTGTAACTAATTTTGATTGTATTTTTGATGATATATTTTGTTAATTTGCTGTATTTAGATAAGTTTTTGCAAATAATTGAAAAAACATTTTCCCTATTTTTGTTTTTATTGTATTGTTGCGTTGTGGCCGATATCGGCTCAGAACGAGAAATCGGGGAACCGAGTTCGAATTCCAGTTGAATTCCTTGCATTCACTTACGCGAAATACCCTTGGGAAAGGTATTAATCCGTCTCTTCCCTCCAGTCATGGATTAAATAAGAGGACAGATTGGATTCTATAGCCTTGGTCAGCAACCATTCTACCGCAGAAAGCAATAGCAATCTACTGCGGGATAATCTTCTGCCCAGTTAGTCATGTCTCTTTCGATACATGATCGCCCAAGCGTGTATAACGTATGGCACTTAACTGTTCTGTATTGTTGTAGGAGGTTGAACCAAAATGTTTCTTTTTCTGTTGTTTGTATTTGAACTCTTTTGTTTTTATACATTCTAGTTTGGATATTCGCTGGTTGTTAGGGCTGATTATTTTTTTTTTTGTTGTTTCCATTGAATGTTTTTAAGCTACTAGAATTTGTTGAAATTCCTTTACTTGTAAATATGGCTTTTTGAATAGGATAAATAGTGGTTGGAATTTTTGTTAATGCATATTGTGGAATTAACTGGTAAATGTCCAAAGTGCTTAATTCATTGACCAACATCAGTTGTTTAGTAAGTGTTTTGAATGAATACAAATTAATTTATAAACTAGTGTCGCTATAGTCGTCTACTGATCACGTTTTTGACTAAGTTGTGTTGGTTTTAAAATACAATATATTATAGTAATTTATTTAATGAGTTTAATTTAGCTGTATTATAATTATTAAAAGTTATATATAAAATTCTGTAGCTCGTTTGAGAGATATGAACAGATTTAATTAGAATATGTTTTTTATTCTGTTATATTTGCCCCTAAGTTTTATATATGTAACTGTAACAAAATTCAATTTAACTATCTAACAAAGAAAAGACTGCTGTATTACGACGTGGTATCCACCCTTTTATATGAGAGTGAATGCTGGACATTCTCTCCACGGACGAAAAGCGATCTAGTGGCAACAGAAATGTCTTTCTTAAGAAGGGTATTCAGAAGGGAAATAGCACATAGAAAAAAGACAGTGGCCGATGTTAAACTCAAAGTCATGTTTTCGTAATAATTATTTTTAATTCGTTATTTTTTTTATTTTACTTTATTTTATTTATTTATTTTTATTGGTGATATTCTTTTAATGAAAGTACAATTGCATAGCGTTTACTTGGCTTAATTCTTAATGTAAAACTGAAATTAAACCTCTTATTGAAAATCTGCCGTTTGTGTTATGGACAACGGTACAGAATGAGAAATCGGAGTGCCGAGTTCAAATTCCAATCGAGTGTTATGCATTCACTTACGCGCAAATAATCCTGCGATAGCTAGGAATCTATCTCGTCTCTCTCCAACTGTGGGTTCAATATCAAACGGGATGGATTCTATAGCCTTGGTAGATAACCAATCCGCCACAGAAAGTAACAGCATGATTTCTTCTATTAAGTCAATCATAAATCGGAAGAGTCATCATCACTCAAATGTATCATTCATGGCATCTAAGAAAGTAATTGAAAAACTAATTACGGTTCAAATTAGTTAAGTCTTACAAAACATTAGCGCGATATATTTTCATCCCATGGAACTCGTTGCTCAAGTAAGCCAATTATATTTCTTTATTTGCCAGAGTATGGATTATCTTGCTTCTCCACAACTTTCTGCTCATTGTAGCTCTAAGCAAACTTGGCTGTTTACATTCACCCTTTTATACCAGGGATCGTCAAATTGGGTGTGAGCGACATCTTACAGGTAAGTGAGTAGTTCCAGAAGGTAGTTGATAATGAAGGGCTCGAATTGGGATCGATGTAAAAATGACAGTGAGCTTAATTTTAGTCAATGTACATGTATATTGTATACATCGGTACTGAGCTCGGCGATAAACAGAACAAAAGCCTTAGTTATATCTATCCAAGTATCTTTTAACTTCGATGAGACTTAGTTACTGCCACATTGAGTTTACTTACTATTTTTTAAAAGTTCTAAGTTGAATTTCACATAATAATCCCTTTTTCAACATCGATCTGTAAAACAGATTTTATGATTATTAGGTCATTTTGTCTGAGTGGTATGATTTCAATGCAATATTTGTTTATTTAATTTAATTAGCACAGTTGTTCAGTTCGACGTTACTAGAGGTTATACATTTCTGTTCAACAGAATCGGCTATATTTAGACTTGGTGTACTTAATGAACGGACGTGGGTTGTGGTGTAGTGGATATCGACTCGGAACGATAAATCAAAGAACTGAATTCGAATTCCAGTGGAATTCGTTACATTCACTTACGAACAAATAACCTTTGGAATTGTTGTGGGATCTCCTCCTTTTGTATATGATAATGGACTCGACTGAGTGTACATATACTCCTGTCATGGCGAAAGTTGCAGTGGAGAGTAATCGTAGAGACCCGGTACAGTTATCGAAGAGTTCCGACACATAACGATGTTACCCAGAGACTAGACTAGCTCTGAGCTCCACTTAGCTAGAATAATATACCCGGATATACTACTTCCAACGACTTCACTTCAAGACTTGTATATATTTATTTCTACTAATTGTATTCCTGGATTTACTAACGTGCGTTCAAGTTTGTATATTACATTCAATATAACCTACTTTTCTATCTCTATATCTGTTTTGTTGTTCATTATTTTGTGCGGTTCCTCATTCGGAATCCACAACAAATTAGCAACGAAGACTCGAACTCACGTACATATACATCGCCACAACAAGTTTACGAAGAAGATTTCGAACACGAGTCGCCACAATAACTTGGCGACGGAAGAGTCAAACTCATGTATACCACACAACAGAACTTATATAGAACAACGTAAAAACTATAGTGCCACACAGGTCGACCACAAACAGTGTGGCGACACTATCGCAGATAATCTGCTGGCATTACAACTTTTGAACAAAAAGAAAAAACTGTAAAAAAGGAATTGAAAGTCAATATTTTTCCCCCTTCAACAGGAAAATTTCCCACAAAATTATCTACAAGATTAATTGCCAGAAAGCAATAGTTAAAAAAACCAAACCCCTCACGGAATCAAAGCAGCAAACCATGGATGACTTTCAGAAATGAATACTAGAACTCATAAAAAGAAGTGAAGAAAGACAGTATAAATTGACGTCTACTACTTAATAATCGTAGACAGTTTTAGTAAATGTCCTGAAGTTTTCAGGTATAAAAATCCAACAACAGAAAATACCATAAACTGTTTACACGAAGTATTCGCTAGTTTTGACGTTGTAGATTGCTTAGTAACGGACGCAATTTACTTCAAGTGGTTTCTAAGAATTTTGCGGGACGTACCAAGTAAAACACATAAAAAAGCGCCTTACCATCCACGATCAAACAGCTTAACCGAAAGATTCGTGGATACTCTAAAGAGATTAATAAAAGCTGGAGATACACCAACGGAAAGAGCGTTACAACAAGTTTTACAAATATACCAAATTACGCCAAACAGAAACACACCATCGGGACTTTCACCAGCTGAGGTGATGTTTGCGCGCAAGATACGGTCTGTTTTCAATAAATTGCTACCAGGGAAAAATAAAACACGGAATACACCCATAGTTACAAAAAGATCGTTCAAACCAGATGAATGAGTTATCTTCAGAATGTTCAAAACTAATATGGCGTATTGGGAACCGGGAATAATAGTAAACAGATTAGAAAACGTTATGTACACAATACAGGCAGAAACATTTAGCCACAGAAGACACATAAATCAAATAGAAAAAAGGAGTGAAGAGCCAGGCTCCTCATCCTCAGAAATCGATGACGCAATGGAAGAAATTAGAAGAACTAGCAGAAAACGAACATTTACGGAGCCATTAATCATAGATCCCATGCGGAAAAAAATATTAACTACTCCCAAAAAAGAACCTAGACAGGGAGATGTTGTGGGATCTCCTTTTGTATATGATAATGGACTCGACTGAGTGTACACATACTTCTGCCATAGAGAGAGTTGCAGTTGGCATTGGAGAGTAATCGTAAAGATCTGTTACAGTTATCGGAGAGTTCCGACTGACACCGAAGTGACCCAGAAACCAGACTAGTTCTGAGCTCCGCTCAGCTAGAATAATATACTCTTATATACTATTTCCAACAACTTCACTTCAAGTCTTGTATATATTTATTTCTACTATGTGGTTTCCGGCTTTCTCTCCCAATCTTTTCACATTTTTTTTTCAATTGGAGTAGATAGACTAAACTATCGCCCGGTTCATACTCCACCCACGTCTATTGAACAGGCGAAGAGGATCATCCCTTGTTCCCTGTTTAGGATGTGGTTTCCGGCTTTCTCTCTTCCAATCTTTTTACTCTTCTCTTTATTTTTTCCAATTGGAGTAGATAGACTAAACTATCGCCCGGTTCATACTCCACCCACGTCTATTGAACAGGCAAAGAGGCTCATCCCTTGTTCCCTGTTTAGAATGTGGTTTCCGGCTTTCTCTTTTCCAATCTTTTCACTCTTACGTAGCCCCCTGCACATCAGTGGCGTTACCGCCTTGCTCGGGGTGATATGATTAAAAAAAATTCTAGATTTACTAACCTGCATTCAAATTTGTATATTACATTCAATATAGCCTACTTTTCTATCTCTGTATCTGTTTTGTTGTTCATTATTTTGTGCGGTTCCTCATTCGGAATCTACAACAGGAAATACATCTCGTCTTTCTCCAGCTATGGATTAAATAGCAAGAGAGATTGGGTTCTTTAGTCTTGGTTGGAAACCAGTCTACTGAAGAAAGAAACGGAAACCTACAGCGGGAAAAATATTTTTACTACTTAGTCATGGATTGAAAGATACATGATCTCCAAAACTTGTATCACATATGATTCTTAACTGACATATATGGCACTTGATATATTGTTTGCTTGAGTTATTGGGATTATTCAATATATTTGGGGGAAAATTCTGTATCCGATGACGTTGTGAGGTGTGTGTGTGTGTGTGTTTGTGTGTGTGTCTTTATCTAAACATATTTGATTAAACAATTTATTCATATTATGACTCTACTATATTAATCCACACATAGTCACGAATAAATTTCTTGGTATGGTGATTAAAATCATCAAGAAAAGTGTTGTATGGATTTTCTTTATTTTGAGTTTTTTCACAGTTACTTTCAAACTTATCAAATATTGTCTTTATGGGTTTTACTGTTAAGACATAATTCATTTAGTTTTACGTTATGAAAATTTGTCCGTTATGAATATTATGTGGTTTAACCGTTACGAATTTTGAACATACACTTGATAACGCGATGCAGATTTCTAAATTATATGGTGCAAGGGAGGTAACTATTTTTTTTATTTCTAAAAGAAATTAGAATTTATATGTTTTAAACTATTGTGCTTTTCTTTAAAAAATACATTTTTTTAAAGACTGACTGTTATAGGCATTTTAGAACATTGTTACTATACTCATAATTTTCTTTTGTGGCGGTTTAAATTTTTTTCTAAACATGGTTTCGAGAGTTCGATGATTTTTTTTTTGTGGTGGGTAATACATATATGGTCAATTAATATTTCTCTAAGTCGCGAATGTATACAGAAACATTCATTTAAATGTTGTGCAATTGATGATGATGAACTGGACATAGGTAACATCATTCCCTTTTCCACCTTTGTTGTCGTGTAAACAACATTTATGTTTGATTTTGTGTCAGATATAAAATTTCCCAAAGGTAATTTAAATTGATACACGCTGCAAAACGCTAGTTGGGGAAGAGGAGTTATTGCATTCGTTGTTTGTATAAAATTCTGGATAATATATGATTAGTATTATTTTTTATTGGAACCTGTGGGTGATATATTAGTATTAATGAGTTTTTAAAAACTAATGAAAATTCCTAAAGCGCTTTTTATGATGCTCGTAATCACCATGATCAGGGAACTTATACGTGACTACGAGAGGGTAAAAATAAAAATAAATACATGTCTTAATTATTTAATCATATACCCACGTCTATTGAACAGGTTAAGAGGCTCATCCCTTGTTCCCTGTTTAGAATGTGGTTTCCGGCTTTCTCTTTTCCAATCTTTTCACTATCACGTAGCCCCCTGCACATCAGTGGCGTTACCGCCTTGCTCGGGGTGATACGATTTAAAATATATATATATATATATATATATATATATATATATATATATCAGTTATAGCAGTCATCCGCGGACAGATCTGTTTCGCTGTATCACAGCTCATCAGTACGGTTAGATATCTGATTGTTTTTAGCAATGATTGAAACCCAACCGAATTGATATCAGTCGGTGATTCGGCGCTCGGTAAAGGAAGGGCAGTAGCCGAGAGTGTTCAAATTCATTACTGAATGAATGATGCGTAGATGCGTGAGTAGCTACTGTTTTTCCAAGTCTACCATTCCTCCACAGTGTGAGAGCCTCATTAGTTATAATATATAATTATAGTCACTTTTTGGTCATGATTAAATTAGAATAGTAGTGAGTTGTATTAAAAAGTGTTCAATACATTACTATTGTAGAACGTTTGAATATAGTTAATTTAGAAATTAGTTATTTCCGCAATCTAAGTTTTAACCTTTCGGTATCTTCAGCCGATTTATAATAACTGACTTTTCCGATTTTTAAACGTACAGTTTTTGTTTTTTTGTTTTTTTGCGTACGCGTGACTAGAATTTTGAAACCACCGAAAGTTTTCAAAATTAGAGCGCCGTTATTTAAGGACCTTAAAATACATTTATCCAGTTTTATACGATCCTAGTATGTATTTATAGCTATGAACATCATTTCAGATCTTTCATTTATTAATATTTTTCGTTCTGGGAACAACTCCATAACTATTTTTTTCTCTTGGAGCAATCTGCATAGATTACCATTGTTTGACTAATTTGACTAATTTACCTGTACTCAATTTTATATCAGGACCTTTTCCATTTTTCACTATCTATATTATTTATATCATTTACACACACGCACACGCACATACACACAAACACACACACACGCACATATATATATATATATATATATATATATATATATATATATGTGTGTGTGTGTGTGTGTGTAATTTGTTCGCAAATCGACCTCATGCGCAGTCGATTCTCAAATTAGGCGAAGATCGAGTAGGTATTCGGGGTAGCGGGCTGAGTGCTTCATAATCTTCATTTCTCATGACAATGAGGTTAACTCAACAACAGGCATCTCTTCTCAAACTTATATTCGATAGGTCTTACTGGGTCATCTGGAAGCAGCTAAATGACGTCATTTTGTGCTTGACACTGGAGAGATGATGGATTCATAGCTTCATCTGGCCGCAAATCAGCAGTTTTTAATCACGGAAATTGGGTGCCACGTTCAGAAAGAGAATCTAACCGAAATGGCAGTTTGAATGCGCGAACGTTTTGATTTATCGAAAGTGTAAACATGTATAACTGGACAGCGTCAACAGAGGTCAGGAAGAGTGATTCGTATGCAGTAATACAATGCATAATCAAAACCAAAGAAACAGAATGACCACTCTAGCAGAAAAAGATTATGTTTGTCAGCAGCAGATATTATTATCATATATCTATATCTATATCTATATATATATATAGTGATGATCATCCACGTATACTGTCTTAATATGTATAGGAAAGAATATTAATAAAAAGTTTTGAATTTAAAAATGTACTTTTTTTTAACAGTATTTGTTTATTTTTATTATATTTTATATTTCAGACCGTCCTCGGTCCTTCGTCAGAAACAAGCGATTTTTAAATTTGAATTAGAAACGTATTTCACGATAGCGTCCGAATATTTTTTGTTTGCATCACGGGGTGTGTTTGTTCACAACATGCAGCACGTCCGTAGAGAAAGTCTGTTTGTTTTAGATAAAAATTTCTTGGAATATCTGAAAAAAATTTTTACCTATTGAAATATTTGTAAAGATTCAACACACCTAAGTCCCTATTTAACCCTAGCTTGTGTGTATTTAATTTTAAAATCCAGTATTTTTCTTTCTTTCTGCGTGTGTATGTAGAACTAAAATTGGAGTCTATTAGTAAACATTTGCAATTTTCTAAAGTATGATCAGGTTGATTAAAATGGGCTGCAGTTGGGGAGTATACATTTTTTGTCGTATATTTAGTTTGTGATTATTGAAGCGAAATCTAAAGCTATTACCGGATTCGCCGATATATCCACTGTTGGGGCAAATTGAGCAGAAGAGAAAGTAGATGATGTTTTTGCTGTCACAAGTAAGGTTTGGTGGGTGTAATTTTATTTTGGTGTTGGGTACAGGTCAACCTCTCCAGTTATATTGCAACGGTGTAGGATGACGTTGATTAAATATACAAACGACCTTAATCTTCAACACTTAACATTTTTATCTTCTCATATTCGGTCAGTTACTCTTAGTCAATCTCTGGTGCCAACCCTGTCGCTATGGGTCCGATATGTGAACTTTGCTTTCTGTTTACGGTGTGTGGAAGACTTCTTCAAAACTCCTGAAACGATCGTATAGAAAATTCTTTTTACCTAGTTTCCAATTGACGAAAACGTGAATATACTTAGCGACTGCGTTTGCAAACAACCATCTAACCCTCCTCCAAAAATCCAACCTGCAATTCTTCGGAAATTACTTACAACGTGCACCAAACAAACTCTAATATATATATATATATATATATATATATATATATATATATATATATATATATATTAAAAAGTTGTGAATTTAAAAATGTATTTTTTTGACAGTATTTGTTTATTTCTATTATTATATTTTATATTTCAGACCGTCCACGCTCCTTCATCATGTTTCTGAAGAAGGACCGAGGGCGGTCTGAAATATAAAATATAATAAGGTCAGATAGAGGGAAAAGGAGACAGGGGAAAGCAGCGGATAACATATTTGACGAGTCTGAGCAAGTGGATGGCCGAGCGAGGTTTGAGTTGGGTAACAGGAGAAAGCGTGCTAAGAGCCACCAAGGATAGAGAGACGTGGAGGACCATAATCGCCTAAGTCCTGAAGGGACATGGCACATAGAAGAAAAAGATGATCTGTATGTACTGGTGTTTTAATTAGAAATTTATTATTTTTATATCTGTTTTTATTGTTACGAATCCTATCGATTGAAGTTATTTTTTTTTTATAATTTGTTTTCTCACTTCAAACGTTATATTAGTTACAGTGGACACTCCGTTCTTGAAGGAGTCGTTTTTTAAACACTATGTATTATAACTATCAACCTACACATTCAAGAAATTTTAATTAATAACATGTGTTCTTTAACAAAGATGACTCTACGTTTCTCTTTGTAGAGAAAACCAGCGTTTGATCCAGCGTTTTTTCCGCCCTAAAACAAGGCTGTATATTCTTTTCTTCTTAAAAAAAAAGAGAAGCACATTCTTTCACTCGCGTTAATTTTATCTAAAGTCCATATTTGCCCAGTTACGTATCAGAAACCCAAACAAAGTAATTCCTATATCTAAACTTATTTATAAATGGAATTTGTCTGTGTGTGTGTGTGTGTGTGTCCGTTACCTATAGACTCTGAAACGGCTGAACCGATTTTTTTGAAAATTTACGCATTTGTGCTATAAGCGTCTGCGAGTGTTCTTAGCTAGGTTTTGTGTCGAGGTACTCCCGATAAATATCGAAAATCGACAAACGAAAAAATCAGGTTATAGAAGGAGTGGTCCGATTTTAATCAAATTTGATACACTCAGAGACAAAGACATAAGAAACGAGATTCAGAAGTTTCAAGGTTGCAGTTCTTACAATAATGCAGAAAATCGATAATATATTTATATATAAAAGGCAAGATTTTTATGTGTGTTTCTGTTTATCTACCTGTATGTCTGTATTTTTTCAGCCCTTTTATTTTAGTTTTTGCTTCTGGTTTGGCTCTAAGTAGATATAATTGTAGTTCTTAGTCTCAGCCATGATACCATTTACTCAGAGGACTTATTTAGCCTTCAAAATTCAGTTTACGACGAAAAAATACTTAGTTGATATCGATACAAGGAAATCAAAATTTGACTTACATCTATTCATTTTTCTTTCTGTCTACGGTTTCGCTTTAACTGGAAACAACTATTGCTTTTTAGTCTTTCGTGCCAACGTCCAAAGAGCCTGAGCTCCAGGACCATGGATTAGTTTTAACGCTTTCATTACACCCGAGCAACGCCGGGCTATACTGCTAGTGTATATATAAACCACAGGTGTAATCGAAAATAAGCGCAACATTTAAAAATGAACACCCATAACCAAATAGTATTGACAGCAAATATATCACTTACAGCCTTATTACATTTAAATCCTACAAACACTCCTCTGTTTTAAGTAGGGAGGCTGGTAAGACTTAGTGTAAAAAGATGTCAGCATTCCATAATTATCACGCTACTTTTAGTGTATGCTTGTACTTGAGTAGCTGCTCTATTCTTTTTTAATGTCAAACAGTATATTTATTTTCACATACCTGTCTGAGTATATGTTCTCGAATTATACAGGGTGTATAAAATACTTTTACAAAATTTGCGAGCGGCTTCCTCCCACCAACACAAAGACAAAGGTTCATACAAACCTATATCTGAATACCTTTCATTTTTTAGCTATTAGGTTTATAGTAAAAAGCGATGTTTTTCCATATAGACTCGGCTACATTTGCCGTTCGTGTACATTTGTGGTTTGTCAGTCTTCAACGTTAACTTGTGTAATAGTGAGTTAAATGAGAAGTGTTATGTTTAACAATGGCAGGATATTTATATCGTTAGCAAACAAATATTATTTTCAAATTCACTGTGTGAATGTCGATGAACACGAGGCTACACGGTTTGTTTCTTTTTTTATCGTCTTACCTCAATGCAAGGCGGTATCGCCACTGATGCGCAGGGGGCTACATATGAGAGTACACGTTTAGACAGGAGGAAAACGAAGAGAAAGACGAAGCAGTTACGGGGGTCAGAGAAAGGGCAAAAGAATGATGGGAACACAGGCGTGAAGACAGTTGCGAAGGTAGAGAGAAAGGAAAAGAAAATACACAGGATGATGTAGAAAGGACTGGGTTCAGGTGGATAAGAGATGGGAATTGACATTACATTTAAATTCCTGGAGGTTGTATCAGATGGAGTTTCCAGACCTAAGGCAGCCTAGTTATTCAACCTTGAGTGCTCTTTATCGTCGCGTTGTTGAGACAGAATCCGTGGCACCACAAACTATGGATCGAAGAAGGCCCAGATCCACTTGTATGCCCGACCACAAAGAACACATTCTACAGGCTGTCGGACACAACCCAGGTATCAGCACATGGACCTAGTATGTCGTACATCTCATAGTACAGCATGGAGGTTACTTCAAGAGCATCTCATGTATCCGTATCATATACAGGATCTTTTGCCTATTGATCACTCACCACCAGAGAACTTTTAACGAGTATTTATTGCACAAACTGCTATACACAATTATTGTTTGTCTCTTCAGTCTTGTTTACGGCTGAGACAACATTTGAAAGAGATGGAATAACAAATTTACACAACAAACATTTATGGTCGCATCGGAATCCCCTTGGAATAATATAGGCTAGCCACCAATATCAATTTACGATTTATGCAGGGAATGGAATTCTCGGTGACTGTCTGGTATAAATTTATGTTCTCCCAGTACGTTTCTAAGAGGTTTCCTTGTATATTCAGGTCAGTAGATCTAACTAAATAAGTATATTGTTTAATAATAGAAAACAGAGCATCTACTCAAATATAAGTATCCACTATATATATATATATATATATATATATATCTTAATTATCCTTCGTCTATAGCATGATTTGGAGTTTCATGCGTTATGCAATCATCAGGTGGATAATTCAAACTTGAATTTTAAATTTAATGATTGCATAACGCATGAAACTCCTAGTCGTGCAATAGACGTAGGATAATATGTATATTTGTTAATATATATTGAATACTGTTGTCATATCTAGACGGAAGCCCCTGCCATTCTTGACAGGCTCCAATGGAGAATCTGTAACGTGATCGGTCACGACCCTGGCAGCTCGACTCCAGCCACTTCCTTACCGGCAGAATGTGGCTTCCCTCTGACTATTCTACAAATATTTTCATGGCTTCTGCTCCGACGAGCTTAGCTCACTGATGCCGTCTCCAGAAGAATTTATTCAAGTAACCAGACTGGCAAAATTACCCCAAACTTTTACAGTTAAATCAACTAAATGCGGCCGACACTCTTACTCCAGTAACTTCCTTTCTCGCACTTCCCGCCTGTAGAACTTCCTTCCGTATACTTTTTTCCCCGAAGGCCAATTTCCAAGAATTTAAATGCAATGTCAATTCCCATCTCTCGTCCACTTGACTCGAGTTCTTTTTTTGTCTTTTCCCCATCACCACGTATATCTTGTTATTTTCCTTTCTCACACTAACATTGCAAATGTCTTCACACTGGTATTCTCATTCTTCTCTTGCCCTTTCTTCGACACCCCTTGTAACTGGTTCGTCTTTCACATCGCTCTCCTCCTCCTTAAACTTCCACTCTTCTCATATGTAGCCCCCTGCGCACCAGTGGCGGTACCGCCTTGCTTATGGCGAAATGATATATATATATATATATATATACAATTCTGTTCATACATTGAGCACTGTTTTATTAATATAATAAATAATAATACTATACATATGTGCACCCTAATATGTATATTAATTTTCGTTACTCTGTATATATATGTGTGTGTGTGTGTGTGTCTGTGTGTGTCTGTGTGTGTGTCTGTGTCTGTGTGTATCCTCATACGTATATTAATTTTCGTCACTATATATATTTTTTTTTAATCATTTCACCCCGAGCAAGGCGGAAACGCCACTGATGTGCAGGGGGCTACATAAATGTAAAAAGATTAATTAGAAAAGAGTGAGGACTACACAGAGAGCGATAGAAAAAGACGGATATACATGCAAGTACACGCACATATATAAATATATTTCTGGTGTTAATAAAACAGTGCTCAGTGTAATATAAGACATATGTAAAATATGAATTAATAAATTTCATTATTAGCCAACGTCTGATTTTTTTTATTAATGTATGTCATTTGTTTTCCCCTAAAATTAAAAAAGCAAGTAATTACCCTTGACCCAGATGCACAAAATGTATAACCTATGCTATATAAATGTTCTATTTGTTAATTTAAATTTTAATTTCCTATTTTATGTTTACGTCAAATTAAATTAAATTATACAATTAATAATATATAAGTAATATGAACAACTCGAAAACCAAAGATTCAAATCCCGTCAGTTCATTATAAGCACCTGAAGAATCGTCATACTGACATAAGATAATAGGTATAAGTATATAGTCATCCAAATACAAGCCTGTTTTGCTATATCACAGAGCATTAATGTGGCTAGACATCCGATTGCTTCCAGCCAAGATCAAAACTCAGCCGATTTAACTTCATTCAAAGATTCTACTTCGAAGCTATCAGTGCACGCTGAGAGGCGGAGGATTTTAACATGATATATGTGCGGGGTATATAAACACCAGCAGCCAAGATAACTAAATTCATGTTGAAGAGTAATGCATAAATCGCGAAAATTTTCCCTCGAGAAGATAGATAGATAGATAGATAGATAGATAGATAGATAGATAGATAGATAGATAGATAGACAATGAAATAAGAAATTAAATTGTTTTCCGATGTTCTTGTTCACGAATAAAACGTGAAGCTGTAAATTATTCAAGCCTGGCAAATGGATCATTTTTAGGGGCATTAGAGAAGCAACAGTACCCAGAAGTACTCTCCATCGTCTAACTTTTAATATATATATATATAAGTTGTGTAGGCTATAAACGTGTGTCATTATAATCGAGCTATTATGGTTCGCAAATGTAACTTAATCCCATTTGAGAAAGATATTATAACATCTGGACCTTCCAAAAGCAAATTTACATTAGAAATATTCAAAATTATTTGAACATATCACTAAAATGTGAAGATTTCAGAATGATCCCGTGCCTTAAGCTACTGTTGGGTCCAAATTCAACGCAAACCTCAGTTGGAATTCGTACATACGATCCATCGCTAAAGATGTAACTAAAATTGTCGGTTCCATGTCCCGCTCTAATATATGACACTTGGCTCATTCTGCTATCCTTTACTTTTAAAAAAGCCAGTTCAGTCGTAGAAAAATGAACGACCAAGTTCTCACTTTCCAGTGTCGACAGTGTCTAAAAGTGTACTTGTGACTGCAAATTATTTACCGCCCAGTAACCCCTCTCTCACAGACGAAATGTCGCAAGCCTCTCACTGATTCATTTCTATTTATATAGAAAGTGATCCTATAAACTTCATTCCTTAGTTACACCAGTTCTAACTGTCACAGCTAGGACCCGCCATGCTACATGCATTGTGACAACCATCCTCCCTATTCCAATATTAAGAAGTAAGTTCTACTGAAGGTGCTTCTTCACACAAACCATTGATCTGTGAAACGGACTTCAAAGGTGACGTTTATCATTCACTTCAAACTTAACCAGTTCAAGTCTAGTGTTGTTCATTATCTTCCCCAAATATCTGCATCTTAGTTTGTAAGCTTACTCGAGTGGCTCCCAGGAATTGTACTAGGTGAACCTCACAGTAAAAAAAAAAAATCCGACACTACTGTATTCTTTTTTTTCTAAACAGTGGTGATCATCTTTCTTTGATTTTGAACCACTAACCAGCTACCAATACCAACTTGTATATAATATGTTTTCTAATTCATTAGGCTCCAGTCGAAAGCATGTTGTTCATGAATTAGTCGCTTTGCAGTGTTACGCATTTCGCCCAGAAACGTAAAGTTCATCATACTAATTATTATTAAAGAAGCTATTCCCGTCGGCTTTCGGTGGGAAAGGAGGATACAGTCGCATAAGCCGATGACGGAAGGTAATGTGCCGAGGGCTTGATTCATAGAAACTCGAAAATGTGATGTGAGTGTTGTCTGGCAGGACGCACAATGCAACCTATCTTATAAATGATTCATGTTCACTTCATTTGCGACCCACCGCAAAGGGAATCCTCTTTTTTCTATGATTTTTTTTAAATTCCGCAAACGAGATATTTTTGTACGACCTGGCAAAACGCCAAAAACAGAAAGAGAGAAAATGAATTAACCTCATGTTTTATTTGGGTGCTAAATGTGTGGGAGAATCATACATAAAATTGACGAAATGTGTAGGGAAGAGATTCACTATGTTGACGCATAATGTCGCATTTTCATGAAGCGAAAATCATTTTTCAACAGGATTTTTGCTAAACTTTAACACTTTATAGACATGTTCGCACCAAAGGTATTTGGTAGTTCTTTTTTTTCTTTCATGTGGCGTGTCTCTTCAGGATGTAGGCGGTCATGGCCTTCCACACCTTCCTATACCCTGTTGCTCTTTTTTCTTGTTATCTCTCCCAAATCCTGCTCTTTTATCCACTTCCTTAGACCCATCAAGTATATATCGCGCTTCGTTCCCCTGCTTTTTTCCCTCTATCCATCCGGTTAATATTAGATTTTCCAGGTCCCCCTTTCTCACTACGTGTTCTAGAAGCTTTAGCTGTCTCTTCCTGATGTTAGTTATAAGATTTTTTTTCGTTTCCATCCACTCCAAAACTTTGTCGTTCCTCACATTTTTGGTCCATTGTATTCTCATCATCCTTCTGTAGAACCACATTTCTGTTCCTTCCAGTATTTCTTTCATCTTTGATAAAATTTTGCAGCATTAGCTACCACATAAGAGGACAGATATCGCATAACAGTCCAGTACTCTTTTCTTGGTTTCTAACGAAATCTTCCTCTATCTGAATATTCTGCTTAGATTTTGAAATGCGTCCTTGGCCTTACCAATACGCCTTCGGAAAATTTATTATGCGAATTAAATATTACTACTTAAGTTGTGGACTTCATTTGTTAATAATGTATACAAAAAGCGTGTTAACACTCAGCTGTTTTGTTTGATTAATGTAATGTGGAGATTTACGCCAATTTATAAAAGGGTTTTTGTCGTCATCCACTGTTTATACCAGAAAACTTTGGCGTTTCTTTTCGGAGATCAAATAGAATCAGCATTACTCTCGAAGTTTTTCAATATTCTTACTACCTTCAGGACTGAATATCGAAATAATATCAATATTTTGCATTTCTTCAATGTTTCTTTTTATTAAGATCATTGTGAATGCTCAGTAACATGTTTGTAATTAAGTTATATTCCTAACAAAAATCGGTTAAAATTAAAATTTCCGTTCTCTTTCGAATTCATTCCACGTTTTGCGGGAACGGCATCTTGCAGATTTTTATTATCATTTTACAATCTTCTAATTGAGTTTAAAAGACCGACAATTTACCATCAAACTTTATTTCTTCCACGATCTTGTGCTCATACAAGTTTGCATAGTAAGCGCATCTTTTTGTTGTTTTGTTTTTAGAAAAGAGGGATGGAGAACTTGGCACTCACAGGATATGTTGAAGGCAAGAGAAACAAAGTAAAACAACGAATAACTTACGTAACCATTGTTGTATACATGTTAGGTAGAACACTTATTAGGAGAGATCGGGAAAAAATAAAACTTACTAAGTGCTCCAAAGAAGAAGTTGCAGAGAGCCATGAAATTGCAGAGAGCCATAATGTATCAATTTACATGTCCGTTTAGAGATTGCATCTATGATACTAAAAATAAGCAGTCATATATTATTTTTACTACAACCACGCTCTCCCGGAGACTTAACGATATTGCATTTAAATTCCTGGAGGTTGTAACCGTCAGGAAAGCAAGAATATGGAAACGAGTTCCACAGGCGGGAAGTGCGAGAAAAGAAGCTGAAGGAGTAGAATTGTCGTCCACACTTGGCTGATCTAACTTTGAATGGGTAAGACCCAGTTGCCAGTCTGGTTGCACGAGGAAACACCTGTTGCAGAGGCACCAGTGACTTAAGTTCGGTGGAGCAGAAGCCATGAAAGTATTTATAGAACAAACAAAGGGAAGTCACATCCCGTCGGTGGGGAAGTGGTTGGAGTCTAGCCGCGAAGTTGGTACCTATCAGATTACAAGGGTCATGGCACATAGAGAAAAAAGTATATCTAATCTCATTTATGGCAGTGAATGTTAGTCGATCTACTCGGAGAATAAGAAGAGTCTTGAAGCGTCCGAAACATGGTTCAACTTAACAAAGCTGAGAAGGTTCCAATACAATCGCCAAAGTTAAGTAACGTAGATACTGGTTGGTACCTAGATGGATGTCCGCTTGGAAGTACCCGTCGGGTTCGTTATATTTACTTACGTGTAAATAATCTCGGACAAGGTTTGATTTCATATTTTCTTCCCCAGCTGTGAATTAAATAGTAGTAATTGTATAATTATGGTTAAAAAACGTTTCCCAAGGACAAAACGTGTGAGCAATGACGAACTTTTAAGGAAAAAAAAACAGGAAAATATACCACCCGAAAAAGACATCTGGAATTCTTAAAACACATAATGAGAAAAGACGGCATGAAGAATTCAACTCTCGGATTATAAATTGAAAGCAAGAGAAGTGTGATAAACAACGAGTTGCCTACTTAATAAGTTTGTGTGATCGCATAACAAAAACAAGGAAAACACGCGGTGGTGAATTAGGAAAAGTTAGTTAAAACAACAAATGCCAGAAATATGTGAAGAATGGCTCTCCGCATCTTTCGGTCGACACCCGGAATGAAGATAATATATAATAGAAGTAGTATAATAAGTATCATTAACTTGATTGCATCCTGTGATCTGAAGAAGAGGCTGAATTAATATGACATACATAAATTTTCCTTTTATTTTTGACAGCTACAATGGATGTACGTTGTAAGGAATTAGATATCAGCAAGGAATGAGAGACAAGAGAGCCAAGTTCGAATTCCAGTTGAATTTCTTCGTATTCGCTTATGCGCAAATACCTTTGGGAAAAGTATTAATCCGTCTCTTCTCTATCCAACTTAAATAGCAGAATAGATTTGGTTATACAGCTTTGGTCAGTGATCAGTTTAAAAAAGTAATGGCAACATACTGTGGAAAAATCTTCTGGCCGGTCAGTCATGTCTCTTTCGAAATATGATCACCCAAGCATGTATTGCGTATGGCACTTAAATGACTGACTCTTCTAGTAATATCAAATGTACCATATGGGGTTTTTATATGGCATAAGATAGGATCTACATGCGCTAATCTCTCAGCCACTAAGCAGATTGAATTCCGTGCAATATTGTAGACCTGCAGTATTTGTCTATACTTCTGAGATAAGATAGTATTTACATTATTTACACTGTTCGTACTCTCCTTTATTGCCATTTTACGATGTTTCGGTCGTTGTACGTTGCGGTCTTCTTCAGGTGCTAGAAATTTTGAACCGAACCCTGTATTTCAATCACTGGGGTATATCATTCTCTTAGAAAATCATTAGCTTCAAAGATTGCAAAATGATCTCTGATAAAAAAAAAAAAATAATAGTTACTGAGACATCAGGTTTATAAATCCCAAAATTCATATACTGATGTCATCAGGGACATATTACTCATTGGATATATGCGTTGGTTAATTTTAGTGACCTGACCAAAAGAGTTGTGTGTTCAATACTTAGCTCCAGCAGGGTTGATCAAATAGCTTAAAGAGAATTGAAGAGTTAAAGGTAGACAACTACAAGGAATCCGGAAGTAGCATCGAATGGAATAAGAATAATATACCCCACTGATTGAAATTAAGATTTCGGTTCAAAATCTTTAGCATCTGAAGAAAGCTGGAGCGTACAATGGCTGAAACGTTGTAAACATGGCAGTAAAGATGAGGACAACAGTCCGAATAGTCTAAATATTGTAAACATTGTAGAAGAGAATAAATATGGCTTAATTTGAATTTTTTATCTTTATTATTTACTGATAGTTCACCTAATACAAGGCTCAAGAGCCACACGAGTAAGTTGGTTACTGTGTGAGATTGTTGTAAGGTATTAAGAAGGGAATTTAAAAATGTATATTGTAAACATTGGTTGATCCTGTACTTTAAAAGACCAAGGTTTTATTTGTTAAGGAAGAATCATATTAGGAGTCAATTTCACAAACAAACAGTTTGGAGAATAGTCTGTCTCAGTGTATCTTACTCTTTATCTCTTTACAGAAATTAAAACGATTGGAGAAAAGAGCATAAAGAATGTAACACTTATCAGAACCGACTTATGACAGCAGAAGCCGGGGGACAGAGGTCAGTTTACTTGACGATTTTATAAGAAGGAATGGCAAAATAAAGAGTGATGGTCGAGGATCAAAAGTTATTTAGAGAAACAAAAGACAGGCTTTTAAGGCCAGACACGTTCGCTCACAGAAATGAGGATTCGCATTCGTGGTAAAAGATTTCTGATCAATAACTCTTCGCAAATTTCAAGATGTCTTTGGAGCATTATTATAGTATTGAGCAGCATTGTGTTATTTATTATAATCTTTCTTCTTGTATCAAAAGTTTTCCAACAACGTAGTATTTCATAAGGGGTTCACTCCGAGTGAAGTGAACAAATATGGCTTAATTTATACAAGACTCAAGAGCCACACAAGTTAGATCCGTGTGCAAATTAATTGAAACAAAACGAATAGTATCTTCTTAGGATCTTTCACACATTCCATGATTACATCACCTCTTATACATCATCTCTTGGCGTTGCTTTTTCTCTACCAAACACATTATCCTTAACATTTTGGACTGATGAATCCAGATTTTTTCTTCACTCTGATGACACGACTGACAGTTTTAAAGGCTGACACTAACAATATCCGCGATCTTTCTGTAAGGTTTCCCGATGTGATCCTGAAGCGTTACAATTTTCGTACGCTTCCTCGGAGTAAAGTCCATCGTAGACAACTAATCGACAATCGAGACAATAAGGTATGGGCGTGGTAAAAATCTGATGCAAACCCGGAGGACGCAATATTTTTCAAGGCCAAAAAAATTTCATCATGCACCCCGTAAATTGATTCATTTTGCTGCACACCATTGCAAAGGAGATAATCCGAGAAAAAAATAGAAGCCGATTACACCCTGTCACTACAATGGATCTAAAACTGACGATATAGTGAAAGAAAGGAAACTAAAGCAGTTGTTTCAATTCATTTACACAAGGGTGTATATGGTTACTGGATGAAATTGTTTTAAGTTATTGGGAAGAGGTTTAAGAAATGCAACAATTATCGGTTCGAATGTCACCAAATCACTGGAATTGATAAAATTGCACTCTTAATAAATGTGATAATAGATGAGCGAAGCTGGAAATCTGAAAACGAAACCGGAGCATTTAAAATAGTCTAGAAATTTTCCAGATATTCTCACTGTAAAGATTTTCTCCTGTTCTTCTAGACCGGGATGTCGTGATTCTTTCTTGTCCCTAAAAATAATAGTTACAATTTTCACTTTCAGGTTCTACGTACTTTCTGTATCTCTTGGACATGATCGATTATCTATTTTTATTAGTTCCATCATTTCCAGACATTGTCTTTAGAAACAAGTAATACAACAGATGATTTTTTTTTATTTTTAGGGATTGCAATATCTGATCAAACTTCCTGGGCAAGATAGGATTCGCTGCAAGCAAAAAGTGCAATTCTCTGTTGTTTCAGTTTTATGCATAAAAATAGAATGTTTGAAAAACCGGATGTCATAATTGTTACAACTAAAAAAAGAAGAAACAATAAAAAAAAAAACAATAAGAAGAGAGTATAAAATGAGGAGAAAAAGGATATAGTGAATATCCACTACATTTTACACGTATGTATATACGCGCAGATAGGCACATGAGCACTACTCAAGCACACATGCACTGTGAATAAAAAAAACATTACACTTGCCCTAAATGAAAAGTGCATATATAAAAGTAAAACGAAAAATAACAGTAAATTGCTGATAACCCCTGGCGAGTGAACGGACTGATTGTTGGGATGGTTCGACTACGAAACGACTACGAAACCTTAGGACCGGTGTCCTGAAGATAACACCAATCAGCTAAGTAACAAACGTTATATTTCTTTTTAATTATAACAGTGTTCGATGGAGAGTCTGTCGTCTAAATTACGCAAAAAAAACAATAATAATAACATTGACATCTCATTTTAAAATATTTACCAAAATTTCAGAAAAATATCTTGAAACCCTAAAGTGTAAATTCATTCAATAAAATCGTCATTGGCTTCAACTGTCTTCAAATGACTTCGAAATCTCCTGCATCTCTTCTAGATGGTCTCCATGTTTAAGTTGGTGAATGCTGCCATAATCCATGCCTTCAGTTCATCCTCGAGACCTTGTCTCTCGCTCAACTGCTTCCCGCACATAATGCATGGAATTTGCATTCTGGGGAGTTAGGTAGCCAGATATACGGGGTATGTGGTCGCATAAATTATATGTCATCAATGGATTCTTGTGCATAGTGCAGAGTTCTGTTGCCAGAAATTGGATTTTCCAGCAACCACCATCTTGATCCATGAGGCACTATCTCCTCAAGGCACTTGATGTAGGTAACCGTCTTAAGTCTGAGATACTCCCCAACAAATTTGGGAGTTATTTTCTCATCAGAACGCGCTTAGAGTGTGTTTTCCGAGCTGTCGTATCATCGTAATCACCATTAGACTCATCAGACTCTTTCTGAATCCTCATCACTCTCCTCGGATTGATACTCAAACACTCTAAAATATTCGTAATGTGGCTTTTGGCACGAATGCTAAGCAGTACCGTATTCCATTTCCAAATTTCTGGTGGAGGGAATTGCTCCATGTTCCTTTTTTTCGAATAGACAGTTTCCAACTGACCCTACTTTTCTGAATAGCCGACCAAATAATAAAACCCCTCGCAAGGAAATAGTACAGTTTAGAAAGCATTTATATATATATATATATATATATATATATATATATATATATATATATTCATTGTTCGTACTGCTACCTTATCTTTACTGCCATATTCACGATGTTTTTAACGTTGTACGCTTTGGCCTTCTTCATGTGATACATTACATTACAATTTCAAACAGTACCCATTATTTAGTTCAATAGATTGTTTTACTTCCACGTGTCATGCCTTTTTTGGATATCTCAATTTCCAGTTTTTTAGTAGCCGAACTCTCCAAGTTTACTTCAAGCAACAATTTTATCTACTGGGTCATGTGTCGTTTTTTATATATATATATATATATATGACTATATATATATATAGTCATCTATAGACATATATGTTTCGCTGTATCACAGCTTATAAGTATGGTTAGACATCCGATTGCTTTTTACTCAGGATGGAAACCCGACAGAATAGGCGTCAGTCGGCGATTTTACCTCTGAGCTATGGGCGCTCGGTCATCAACGGACAAGGCCAAGTGCTTTGCTCGCAGATTCTCATCCAACACCACATTTGACTCATCTGGAGTACCCTCTCCCGACTTTCCTATTAGAACTGTACGATGTATACATTACCACGACAGTAGTATCTCGAGTAATATCAAAACTTGACCCCCATAAGGCGAGCGGTAGTGATTGAATCCCGGTGATTGTCCTTAAGAAATGTGCCCCTGAACTCTCCTCTTGCATCTCCAAACTTTATATATATATATATATATATATATATATATATATATAACTACTGCCTTTCTTTTTCTTGTTTTCCTGCATACTGGAAGTCCTCTTCTGTCGTTCCTGTATTTAAGAATCTGGTGAACCCTCGTACCCATCCAACTATGGCCCTATCAGCCTTCTACCAATTTTCAGGAAAGTGTTCGATACCATCGTTAATGTTGAAATAGTTTGACATCTTACTGCACATAAACACTTCTCCGCTTTGCCAAGTCCACGGCCAACATGCTAACGCAAAATTACGGAGTACATGTTCCAGGCCCTTGAGGAGTCCGGCGAGGCTCGTGCTGTTGCTCTGGACATCTCCAAGGCTTTTGAGAGGGTTTGGCACTCTGGCCTTTTCTGCAAGCTACGGGGTTAATGTATTACCGGACGCTTGCTTGATCTGATCCAATCTTTTCTAAATAACCGCATAATGAAGTCGTCTAAAATAGGCATGCCTCCACATCCTACTACAAACGCTGGTGTCCCTCAGACACCAGCGTTTATCCTAGGCCCGACGCTCTTCCTTAATTTTATAAATGATCTCCCAGACGAGATCAAGTGCCAAGTAGGCATCTACGCAGATGACATCACAATTTACTCCCGCATCAGTAAAAAACCCTGCGTGGCGGACAAACATAATCTCGCTGCTGATCATGAGAGTGATCTACATTCTGCGGTGAATTGGCGTAAGAAGTGGCATGTAACTTTCAATGCGTCTAAGATCCAACTACTGTCTGTCAATCATCACAGGCAACCTCTCCTGCCTCGCATAAGCATGGACTAAACGAGCCTTCCTGAGAGCAATACATTGCGCCTCCTCGGCCTTACCCTCTCTTCCAATCTCAAGTGGAACCACTACATTGAGTCAGCAGCTAAATCCACTGCTATGAAGGTTTGGTCACTGTGTCGGGCCAGAATGTTTTTCCCGCCTGAATCCATCCTGCATATATACAAATCAACCATTCGTTCGTGCATGGAGTACTGCTGCCATATATGGCCGGATGCTCCTGCTATTGATCTCAGTTTTCTTGACATGCTCTAAAGGAGAATTAGTAATCTGATAGGTACCAACTTCGCGGCTAGACTCCAACCACTTCCCCACCGACGGGATGTGACTTCCCTTTGTTTGTTCTATAAATACTTTCATGGCTTCTGCTCCACCGAACTTCAGTCACTGGTGCCTCTGCAACAGGTGTTTCCTCGTGCAACCAGACTGGCAACTGGGTCTTACCCATTCAAAGTTAGATCAACCAAATGTAGACGACAATTCTACTCCTTCAGCTTCTTTTCTTGCACTTCCCGCCTGTGGAACTCGTTTCCATATTCTTGCTTTCCTGACGGTTACAACCTCCAGGAATTTAAATGCAATATCGTTAAGTCTCCGGGAGAGCGTGGTTGTAGTAAAAATAATATATGACTGCTTATTTTTAGTATCATAGATGCAATCTCTAAACGGGCATGTAAATTGATACATTACGTTGATTTTCTGTAGTGAATTTAGTTGTGTGGTTGTAGGGCTATTAGAGACTATGAGGTCAAATGTTTTAATTTTTTATAATATATCATGACCTTAATTTGTTTAATGTTATTAATGGTTTTGCATTTCAACCAATTATGTTTTTCTTGTTGTTTCATCATATTTGTAACTGTTATGCATTTGGTTGCAATAATATAAGTTAATAGTGTTATGTTTATTTTGACGTACACTATTATTATTAATATTATAAATTTTGTGTGAGGTAATATTAAATTTATTAATATACATTTTAATTTGTTGATCAATGACGGAGTTAGGAAATCCATTGTTAACAAGTGTTTGTTCATTGTTATGTAATTCTTATAGAATATGGCATTGGAATAAGATATCATTTGTGTGCATTCAATTAAGTTTTTTATCACGGCTAAATTATATCGTTACGGACATTCACTATTATAATTAAGAAGATACAATCAGTTAAACAATTAATTTGTTTTCGGCATTCCGACCGTACGATCAAGAAGCTACTTTGAAATAAGGAAATAATTTAAATATCATTTTTCGAAAATGAAAAAGAAAACGCAGAAGAAAAAATGCTGAAGATTATCGAAATCAGAGACTGATCAATATCCTAAATTTTTGAAGCTTATAAAAATGAGTAAAGACAATCGAGGAACGAGCTAAATTTAGGGGTAGAGACTTAGTCATTTCTCCCTTTTCCGTAGAATTCCCACTCATGATTCCTCTAAATTTGGAAGATTGCTCTTGTAAATATTTTAGACAATATAAACAAAACAGACTTGAGAATACAGAGACGGTTACTCTCGGTATATAAGAGCAACCTTATTCCTAAGTCTGCGTACAACCACATTAGATCTGTTGGCTCACAATGTCCACCGATGTACGATTTACTGAAGGTTCATAAGGATGATATACCTCTCAGATACATTTGTATATTGTTGATTATGTACAGCATGAACTGGCCAATGTTTGGCTAAAATTCTTCAACCTGTTTCTGATCTAGTTTTTACTTTTCAAACTCATTTAAATTTTCTAATTTTATTAGAAACACTGAAATTTGTTTTGAAAAAACTTTTGGTGTCTTTTGACATTGTTAGTTTGTATTCAAATGTTTCCTTTCAAGATAATTTACATATTTGTATTAATGCTCGCTATAGGAATCAACTATTAACCAGAAGCTCTATTTTACAGTTTATGCATATAGCAACAGAGAGGATTGAGTTTAGTTTAATCATACAATATATGCCTAATTCGATGGGCTTTCGATGAGCTGTCTCTTGGGTTCGATATTAGCCAATATTTTTGTTGGTTTCAATAAAAATATTTCATTTGAAAAATGCCGTAAACCCTATGTATATTTGCGTTACGTAGAAAATACATATGTATCTTTTATTTCATAGACAACGGTAAGGATTTTTATAACCAACTAAATTCCCTTCATCTATCCTTGCAATTTATTGTAGAAGTGGAGAATAATTGTACTTTTGTGTCTTTTTTGGACGTTCTTGTTTAACGTAGAGACAATTTATTACGTATATTTAACGCAAACCTACATTCACACATCTGAAAATAAGTGGAATTCATTTGATCCTAATTTACGTAAAATCAACCTTATATCTACCTTAATCCATCGTGCATTGGGGATTTATTAATCTTGTACACTTGACCAAGAATTTTTTAACATTCATTACATTTTAGGTTTCAATGGGTATCCTTTAAATACCCTAAAACGCGTGATCGAACGTAAGATTGTAATTACTGTCGGGGTAATATATACGTCGTGCAGTTTGGCCTCAGTTCTAATAGGGAAGTCGGGTGGGTGTACTCCGGACGAGTCGAATGTGGAGTTGGATGAGAATCTGTGGGCAAAGCACTCAGCTTTGTCCGCAGATGACGTGAGAACCTCAAATCCATGGATACAGTCTTTCCTCTCTAACCGCACATTGAAGGTGGTATTAAATGGGCATACCTCCCAAAACTACCATACGAACGCGGGCGTCCCTCAAGGTTCTATCCTAGGTCCCACACTCTTTCTGATCTACATTAATGATCTCTCCGACATCATTAGATCCCAAGTTGGCATGTATGCCGATGACACAACAATCTATTCTCGCATCGATCAAAAACCAGATGTGGACGACAAAGTGAACCTCGCTGCCGAGCTTGAAAAGGACCTCCAATCCGTAGTGGCCTGGGGTAGGAAATAGCAGGTAAATTTCAATGCCTCTAAAACGAAGCTGTTATCAACTAACCACCATAGACAATCGCATCTACCTCCCATTAGCATGGGACAGGCTAGCCTCCCAGAGAGTAAAATACTACGCCTCCTTGGCCTTACACTTTCGTCGGACCTCAAATGGAATGACTATATCGAATCCATTGCCAAATCTGCAAATTGCTGCTATGAAAGTCGGCTCCCTGTGCAGGACCCGGAAGTTTTTCCCACCTGAATCTATTCTGCACATATACAAATCTACCATCCGCCCGTGTATTGAATATTGCTGCCATATCTGGTCGGGTGCCCCTGCTGCTCTCCTTGGGCTTCTTGACAAAATACAAAGGAGGATCTGTAACGTGGTTGATACTGACTTGGCAGACCGGCTGCAACCACTCTCTCACCGGCGTGATGTGGCTTCCCTGTGCCTCTTCTACAAGTACTTTCATGGCTACTGCTCCGATGAGCTTAGATCACTGGTGCCGCCTAAGCACGAATTTACACGAGATACTAGATTAGCAACTAGGTCCCACCCTTTTACAGTTAAACAAATAAGATGTAACCGTAAATTTTACTCCAACAGCTTCTTTTCTCGCGCTTCCCGCCTGTGGAACTCCCTTCCAGAAGTCTGCTTTCCCGACAGCTACAATCTCCAGGTGTTTAAATGTAGGGTCAATAGACACCTCCTATCAGACTAACTCCCAATTATTCTCAGAACACTCTCATCTACCCAACCCTCATTCTCGGTATCCTTACCCGCCTATCACCCACCCTCTGACATTTCCTATATTTAATCATCCTTTCTCCACTCTATGTAGCCCCCTGCACAGTAGTGGCAGTGACATGTCTTGCTCGGGGTGAAACGCTTATAAAAAAAAAATTAAAGGAGGTATTGAGGACTTCCTATTGTTGAGCACTCGTTTACAAATCCTCCAATAGTCCTTGGAGCCGAACTTGCGGTCAGCTATGTGCTGTCGCATTCTCTCAGCAAACAACTGTTTGGCGTCATTTAGGGTTCTCTTGCACTCATTGCGAGCAGATATGAACAGGCGCCTATTGTGATCAGTTGACTGTCTCCGGAATAGACGGAAGTAATGGTTCCTGTGGGCAATGGCGGCTGAGCAGGCAGGAGAGAACCACGGAGAGGAATGAGGTTTTAAGCAATACTTCCTGGTGGGTATGAAGGCATCAATGACGAGACCTCAGAGGCACAGTCATCAACTGATAGGTCGAACACTTTTCCCGAAGGGACGTCGCAGAGGAAATCGCGAAAGGCATCCCAGTCAGCTTTTTGGTAGAGGCAGGAGGTCCTATAGGTAGGAGGCTCCTGGGGGGAGTGAGATTGGAAAGAAATACAGAGAGAGACTACAGCGTGGTCGGAGTTGCGGAGAGGGCAAAGCTGCGAGACTTGACAGGCGTCAAGCGCAGAGGTGAAGCATATATCTAGTAGTGAGGAATGACCCGAGGGAGTGCTTGGGAAGCGAGTGGGGAAGTCCACCACGTGCGTAAGGGATTGGGAAATAGCAAAGTTCATGGCGTGAATGCCCGCTGGATCAGTAACGGCGTTTTCAAGCCACTCAGAGTGATGGGCATTGAGGTCTCCAAATACAAATATGTGGGCGAATGGGTGATAGGAAATAGCCTTATCTATGTCGCCAGGAATGCTATCTAGTAGGGAGCATTCAGGAGAGGAGGGAGAACGGTAAAGAAAGAATAGGTAACTACCGAACTGAGGAGAGACAGGCGGAGACATATGTATTGGTGGTCAGTAGATTCGAGTGAAGTCACCCTAGCTATGGGGAGGTGTTCGCTGACATAGACACACGGCCCATGCATGTGGACAGTGGAATCCTTCCTTAAAAGGGGAAGATAACCAGGGATGAAGAGGTCAGAGGAGGGAATGGCTGAGTTTAGGTTAATTTCGCAGAGCGCAAGGATGTCAGGGGACTTTTCATGCAGGAACGTTTCTACACTAGGAAAGTTAGTACGAATGCCCCGGATATTAGTGAAGGAAAGGTTAATGGGTTTAGGTGGTTTGGATTTAACTGGTTTAGAGTCATTTCTGATTTGTTATTCATGATTCTGTTTGTAGAAAGGGACCTCGGGTAGAGGATACAGGCGGTCATTATCCACGATCTGTGCTGGGAGGGAAACTGGCTAGGGCTGCAACAAGGTGTGGAGTCGGGGTTGCCCACCGAAAGCGCTTGCAGGGACACCTATCCATGCGCGATATGGCACTACAAGAACCCCGATATTATACAACTGTTGATCAGAGCAGCCGCTCTTGACGCTACGCAAGAGTTAGGGTTCCTAACTACCAGCCGGAAGCAGCAACCAGGAAACTCCCAACCCGGTACCCTCACAGTGATGAGCCGTTGCCACCAACCGGCCAGATCGCAGAAAACTCACGGAAGCACTAATACAAAGGTCTGAAGAGAGAAAAGAGAAAGCCGGAAACCACATCCTAAACAGGAAACAAGGGGCAAGCCTCTACTCCAGTTCAATAGACGTGGGAGGAGTATGGACCGGGCGATAGTGTGACCTATCTACTCCTATTTAAAAAAAAGAAAAGAAAAAAAAAGAAAGAAAACAAAACACAAACTTCCAAAAGTGGACAGTTAACTAAGTTTTAACTTAGTTAAAGTCCAAATGAAGCATGAACGCCAAAGAGTTAGGAAAACAAAAAAATAAAAAAAACAAAAAAAAAAGCGAAAAAATACAGATTTAAGAAACAATTCGTAACATACCACACAGTTTAACACAGGAAATTTGAATTAAGAAAGTTTCACTCTTCAATTCTTGCTTTTCCCAAAAATCAACATCGAGTTAAGCTGCTTGGTAAATTTGAATTCAAAGAACATACCATAGCGGGGAGGGGTAACAAGTGGCTGCTGATACCTTGGCCAGGATAGCTTCGCATAACAGAATAAATAAATAAATAAAAATCCCCAATTTTTTTTTCCAAATGAAGCATGAACGCCAAAAAGTGAGGAAAAAAAACGAAAAATACAGATTTAAGAAACAATTCGTAACATACCTCACAGTTTAACACAGGAAATTTGAATTAAGAAAGTTTCATGGAAACGAATAAGGTATCATTCGAAAGTACCCGGGAAAAATATAAGTTAATATAATTTTTTGTAAATTTAACGATAAGATAAAACAATTTATTTGGAAATTTGAAAGATTTCGAAAAAAGATTATTGATAGACAGAACTTGAACATATTATTTAACAAAACGTGTTTAAAAGAATTCTTGCAGCCGAAATCCAATCTCATATATGCATGTATATATTTGTTTGTTTGTTTCTTTCTTTCTTTGTGTGTATCTGTGTGTGTGAGAGCGTTTGTGTGTCTGAGTTTGATTCTGTATTTTTTTTTTTACTGCTATCTCAGTTTCTATCTAGAATTAATTTACAGAGATACCGTATGATTATCTGGTTTTTGGACGACACTGTATCTGGCTTCCTATACCTCTTATTCCTCAAAAGGAGTACGATAACCGATTAGGTTACCGATACTCTTAGTGCTCCGACTCTTTTTGCCACGGGCTCTTTCTTAAATCTACAACACGCGCTTTTCTGCTAAACAACAGCTCAATTACGACACGAGCTTATTAGCATGACTACAGATAAGATATCAACAATTGAACACAAAAACCGACTGGAAATGCGCAACTATCATAGCCAAGTGGCAGGTCCTTCGTATTTGGACAAAGATATAAATAACACAGCATGTTTGCTCAACAATTTAGTTTGTAGTTAACGCCAATTTGTGACAGAATATTTTGAATATGTTTTTATTAAAATTCGTGTTTGCAATATAATTCGGAAGAATGATTCGTGCGAAATATTCAGTCTTTCCATACATACATCTACTCCTAAAAACAAAGGAAACAGAAAATACAAGATCATGCATACGCCCATGCATATAGATATACACTGGAATATACACTGTATTAACATTAAAAGATTTAATGCTTTATATTAGGATAAATATGATAGATATGGATGTGCGTTATAGTGCAGTGGATATCGAATCAGAAAGACAAATCAGGCAGCCAGTTGAATTCCAGTTCCATTTGCATTCACTTACGCACAAGTACCCTTGGGAAAGTTATTAATCCCTCTCTTCCCTCCAGTTAAGGATTAAATACTACGATAGACTGGGTTCTATTGCCTTGGCTGGAAAACCAGTCTACCGTAGAAAGTAATGACAACCTACTGCGAAGATAATCTTCTGCCCAGTCAGTCATGTCTCTTTCGAGACACGATCGCCCAAAGCGTGTATCACGTATGGCACTTAACTGACTGACTGATATAGACATGAACACACATCGATAATACCACTTTACTTAGAGAGCTGATCCAGTTTGTTCACTGGTGAATGGATTGATTAGTCAGTAGGAATAAATATATCTCAGTTCGACAAGTCTAAAACAGTGATATTTTGCCTTAGATCGAACTAAGATACATTTAGTAAACCTGGACCTATCTTGGGTTCAAAATCGGTGACTGTTTTTTACAGGTACTGAAATCTAACGTTCGGGGCCTGAAAACAGTCAAGTCTTTCGGATGCTAATATTCAAGGTCGGTACAGCATTTATATGTGCAACACAAAATCTGTACGCTGAACTGGTCTCATTTTATTTATGCGAAACTTATAAAATATCACAAATGCATGCATTGATCGATTTGTGTTTTTTACGGTTTATCAACTATTTTAATAATATTATTATATTGATTAAACTAGTGGTTTGTTTTTTTTTTCGTCTAATCAACCCTTTGCAAGTTATTTAAAGCCAAGAAACATTTTTAGATTATATTTTTGAGGGATGGGTTTGGGTAGGAGATAATAATAGTCTAGCTATAAAATTCTAACTAATTAACCCATAGTTGGTGGAGAAATTGTGGAATTATACCTTTCTCAAGCAGAGTTGCGCTTAAGTGAATACAACAAACTCAAATAAAATTAGAGATTAGCCCTCTGATTAACAATTCCCAGTCATTATTAATTACACCACCCGCACATCCAAGCTTGACGCACTCGGTATCCGCAACCGATAACAATCTATATACTGCCCAGGTTCGACGTTGCTAAATTTCGTGTTTTTACGTGAAGCAGCTGTAAGCCAGTAAATCTGGCCCTATCTCGAGCTTAAGATAAGTGACTGTTTTCTTTTCTTTCTTTTTTTTTTGTTTATTTGTGCTGGAGGCAAATGTTCGTGCCCGATAAAAATCTGTTTATATATATATATATATATATATATAAATATATAGAGAGAGAGAGAGAGAGAGAGAGAGTTTTGTAATTTGCTTGAAGCGTTGTGTATATAAGGTGTATGGGTAGGTATTAAAAGGCGTTTAGTATAATAAAGGAAGGTAAAGAAGGTGCTGGGTGTTATCTATTTATTGTTCATTAATATTTCGATATCAGAATCTCATCTTCAGAATGATAGGAGACCTTGGTTACAAGTTGTCTGCTGCTGGACCATGCCCCGGACAACTTGATACCAAGCTCTCCAATCATTCTGAAGATGAGATTCTGATATCGAAATATTAATGAACAATAAATAGATAACACCCAGCACCTTCTTTACCTTCCTTTATTATACTAAATGCATTGTGACAGCCTTCAAATAGCTACCCATACAACATAGATACAACATATACACACACACACACATATATATATATATATATGTATATATATATATATATTCAAGGTCGATATAGCATTTACACGTGCAAGTGTAATGCAATACAAAATTTAAACACTAAACTGATCCCAGGGTGCCCGATACTTTTGGCCTTGTACCACATCTAAGCTGCGCTTAGAAAATCGCCACTAAACTGTGTTTATGCTGAACTTATAAAATATCGCAAATGCATACATTGAATAAATGAATATGTGTTATTGTGTGTATATCTATATTAATGTGTGTGTGCGTGTGCTTTAATGCATGAGTGTGTGGAGGGGGTTGATTAAACTTTAAATTGCAGAACCGGGAATATATGTTGCAATTTATTCAAGAATAAATATACAGGGGCATTCGAATTGAATTTAACATATAAACATTTACATATACACCACAAGGTTTCAAATTAAGGTATCAACACTACTCAGACTATTAATATATTTCAGTACATAGTATGGCGATAGACGACACCCAGGAGCAAGGACTTTGATCAGGAGTTGTTTTGTGGAGAATTGAACCAGCTCTTAATTGACGCTATCTCCAGATCCACCCCGATAGTTCTGGTTAAGGTCCCAGCTATGGAAAAATAGTACCCCCTAACAAAACATTATGGGATTATAAAAATACATTTCTATAGTAAAAATACCATCAACATTTTTATATAAAAATGATCAACAACACATATTTATAGTAAACAGATGGTATTTTGTATAAATTCATATTTATACAAAAATGAGTAAGTATACATATTCATATTAAAATCACCAAAAATACATTTTTAAATGTGAAGACATAAAATTGCGTTACAAATATATACAATTGAAACCATAAAATTGTGTTCATATTATTTAGATTTTGGCATTAAATGACCCATAGACATGTTGATACCCCGCTAAACGAAATCAACCAGCCACATACCAGATTTTCTCCTTGTTGTTAACATAGGTTTGTACTATGGCTTCCGTATAGTCGTACACATTACATTATTCCACGCCTCTTTCACTAATGCGAACGCATTAATGAAAGAGTCTTAGATGGTTTAACTAAGTGAGCCAGACATCGAGTGCCGAGTTGTACCTCATCAGGAGGTTACAAGGTTAGTACTTTCAGGTTATCTCCCCGCCAATTTTGTACAAAAAATTCAAATCATTTTGTGAAGATTAAATATAAAACAATAAAACATGAACACAACACAGTTTTGTCTCTCGGTGGAATATGTCGTGAGACTAAAGAACGTTGTTTGTATGCAATACCAGACCGGAGTGCAGCAACACTGAAGCCTAACAGTGCACTCTCCGAACAATGCTGGACACCTACCCCTGTGAGTTTATGTGCGGCAGAGGCTGCAAGGTGCTGATCAGTCAGTCAGTTAAGTGCCATACGTGATACTCGCTTGGGCGATCATGTCTCGAAAGAGACATGACTGACTGGGCAGAAGATTATCCCGCAGTAAGTTGCCATTGCTTTCTGTGGTAGGCTGGTTGCCGACCAAGGCTATAGAACCCAACCTGTTCTGTTATTTACGGATTAATATCTTTCCCAAGGGTATTAGCCGTAAGTGAATGCAATGAATTCAGCTGGAATTCGAACTTAAAGTTATAACAGAAAATAAAATGTATCCAATACTTATGCGTGTCACTATATATATATATATATATGTATATATAGTGACACGCATAAGTACTGGATAATACTTTTAATACTTTTAATACTTTTAATACTTTTTAATACTTTTTCTTTGCTGTGAAGTACTGTATGTATTGTCGGTGCTCCGCAGTTTTCTTTTTTTTTCCCCTCATTGTCCAAAGCTTTATAGCAGCGGACAATAACGGACTTAGATTCTGCCGGTTATTCGTGGTCCTTAAAAATTACTTGTGTAAGATTTTAAGACTTGGATACGTACAGAGTCGATTTTATTATATATATATATATATATATATATATATATATATATATATATATATAATTATTAAAACCTCCTCTGTGTAAACAGAAGGAAAATATATTTGACCACCAACTCAACCAACATATTTTCATTTAGAATTTTGATTTCTCTCTTTACCTCTTACATCTTTTTCTGTTTCTTAAATAATTATTTATTCACCTCGATTTAGCTTTGTTGAGCAAAGTGCGAAACCGGTTAGCTATCCCCTTTTCAGTTTTATTTTTTAATTATTATCTTCATGGGTGGTAATAATAATATTTTTTATCTATTCATAGCGGTAATGAAGCTTTGTACCACAAATCATATTTTCATATATATATATATTTGTAAATGAATGTTTTGAACATTGTTAATATTTTCTTTGTTCCTTATTCCCTTCAATATATATATATATATATATATATATATATATAAGAAGTAGTACAAACTAATGGGCTGACAGTCCACTGTTTGTGGTAATTTACACACACACACACACACACACACACACACACACATATATATATATAGAGAGAGAGAGAGAGATTCATATTTGAGTACATCAAAGGTTCATGTATCGACAAGTGACACAATTTTACTTGAAATCGAATCAAGGATTTTTGAAGGCTAGGATTCGTTAGAATATAGACACACAAACACACTCAGCCAGACATATTTATATATCGATGGCTTAGGGAGTAGAGACTCCGACTTACACCAAATCG
This sequence comes from Ascarosepion bandense, assembly GCA_037127315.1. Taxonomy (NCBI): domain Eukaryota; kingdom Metazoa; phylum Mollusca; class Cephalopoda; order Sepiida; family Sepiidae; genus Ascarosepion; species Ascarosepion bandense. The sequence goes on along the minus strand of JBBBDQ010000955.1, from coordinate 1,040,482 downwards.
GTCGAGTTTCGATCCCGGCCAGAAGCAAGTGGATATGTCTAGCCACACTGATGAGCTATGATACAGCGAAACGGGCTTGTATGTGGGTGACTAATATATATAAATTCAAGTACTTCTCCTTTAAAGGTTATGCTTTTTTAAGTTAAGCTCGCATTTTAGAAATCAAAATTGTGTCCTATGTTATTTCGATGTAATACAACTAGAGTTGGAACGTGTGCCCAAATGTAAGACTCTAGGTTAGGTTACTGTGTCGGGCCAGGAAGTTTTTCTCGCCTGAATCCATCTTACACATATACAAATCAACCATCCATCCATACATTGAATACTGTTGTCATATCGGGTGCCCCTCCCATTCATCTCGTGGTTCTCGACAAGATCGACTCATGCCACTTTGTCACCGGCGTGATGTAGCTTCCCTCTGTCTCTTCTAGAAATATTTTCATGACTTCTGCTCCGACGAGCTTAGCTGCCTGGAGACCCTTCTACAAGAATTTACTCGAGAAACCAGACTGGCAACAAGTTCCCACCCTTTTACAGTCAAAACAACCAAATGCAACCTCACTTCCACCCCTACAGCTTCTTTTATTGCACTTCTTGCCTGTGTAACTCACTTCCGTATAGCTATCCCAAACTTCCATTCCCTGATAACTACACTTTCCAAGAGTTTAAATGCAACGTCAATTGCCATCTCGTATCTCCTTGATTCCCATCCTTTTCTTATCCTTTTCTTAACACCCCTTGTATCTTGTCCTTCTCTCTTTTCACTTTACTCTCACTCAATACTCTTCACACTAGGCTTCCTATCCATCACTTACCCATTCTTTGACACACAGTGTAACGGGTTCTTCTTTCTCTTTGCTCTCATTCTACGTAATCTTTCATTCTTCTCTTATGTAGATCCTTGCGCACCAGTGCAGTACTGCCTTGGTTGGGGTGAAATGATTTTAAAAAATCTGCGCTTTTAGATTTCATTAAATTAGCTCTCCCAAACACGAGAATCGTTGCTACCAACTCCAAGACTATTAGTGATATTGTTTGATTAAAAAAAGACACCAAGCAACAATTTAAATACCGGGATTTACAAAATACAGCGTCTACAGTACAATGACACATATATACGGAAACATCACGAAATCTAAAGGCGCTAATCTACGAACATAAAAGTGACTTACGTTTCGATATACGTTCCAACTTACTTATATTACATCAAAATAACTTAGGATACAATTTTAATTTCTCAAATGCTAGCTGAATATATATATATATATATATATATATATATATATATATATTGTAAGAAAGTTATGGAACATGCATGTTTTAAACCCACTGTTCATGCATTTACTTTTATAAAAAGTGCTCGATACAACGTAGAGCTTTATATTGTAATGTTTGTTCCAATGGTTTATAAAAACATACTATATATATATATATATATATATATATATATATATATATATATATACACACGTTATTTTGAATGGATAATCGTATTTGAGTAAACGCTCAGTTTTTTCTTCAAACATCATTTATTTAGTCTATCAACCTGCATATTCAAAAAACAAATTAAAGAAAACTACACATATGTATATATATGTATGTATGTATGTATGTATGTATGTATATCCGTGTGTATATGCATGCGTATCAAGCAAAAGCAATTTGTAAACATTAGTTTGTTTACAAATTTCGTACGTAATTGTGGAACTCTTAAGACACACCCATGTTGACATGAGATCTACACGTGCGTATGCACGCACGCGAGTGCGTCGCAAAACGAAAAGGTAAGCCAGACACCATATATCACATCCAGTAACATTGCAGATTCTAACTTTGCTGAAAATTGTGAACTGTCGATGACATGTGCACGTCCATCGAGGGAAATAAAAAAAAACACTTTTTCGTGATCATGATGTTTGTGTCACGTGCATCTATCGGGAATTGTCGATGACAGCATTGACAGTCTTAACTCTGGTGACCATGGCACCGGAGACCGGAGATGACAGGGCGGTAGGAGGCAGAGAATGAAGATTGGGCTGTAAACCTATTCAAAGGAAGAGTAAGAGAGAGTGTGAGAAGTGGGAAAGGTGGTGCTTTTGAGTAAATGTGAGGCCCGGGTAAAGCGTAGTCCGTACAGAATATTACATAGGTGTTCAAGGTAGAGGCGACAAAGTAAAAAATGACAAAGAAAAGATAGTTTATACCTTAGAAGAAATGTGGAGGAATGTGAAGTCAACAGAGATGTTCAACTACAAAAGAAAGAAAGAAAGAAAGAAAGAAAGAAAGAAAGAAAGAAAAAGATATAGAAAAATAAAGTCTGACGTTCAATGCAGAAGCGAGAAAGAAATAACAAAAGAAAGAAAGAAGGATAACGTAGAGGAAAGTGAAATCAATGGATATATTAAAGAAAGAAAGAAAGAAAGAAAGAAAGAAAGAAAGAAGAAAAAAAGAAAAACTTTTTGTAGGTTAGTGCAGTCAGAAAAGGAAGTCAAAATTGTTCAAGAAAAGAGAAAGGAAAGAAAAAAAATAAAATAGAGAAAAATAAAATCAATGGCGATGTTCACAGTGGAAACGAGAAAGAAAGAAAGAAAGAAAGAAAGAAAGAAAGAAAGAAAGAAAGAAAGAAAAAGTTGTAGAAAAGTAAAGTCAGGTATGTTCAAGGTAGAAACGAAAAAGAAGGAAAGAAGAAAGGAAAAAGAGAGGAGGAATATGTAGTCTGTGGAGATGTTACAGGTATAATATAATATGCATAGTATAAGATATGCGTGTTATTGTTAAGCAGTAAAATAAAGAATACTTTATGAGTCCTGTAAAATTTGACAGCGAAAAAAACAACAACGTTATTTTGTCTATAGATTTCATTAATATCGCTTGTAAATTCTTTTAAACAAAACAGCGAAATAAATTAATACTAACTATAAACGAAGCGAATATATAACGCATAGATTTCAGCAAAAAATAGCAGACCGAAGTGTAAACTACGTAGTTGGAACATCGAAATCAAGACGGCACAGAACTATTAATTTCTAGTAAGAGTCGACCGAGGCTCTGATAGAAATCCGAATGAACGGGTATAGCAAAGGTTTCCTTCCAGAAACTAACTAAAATATTAAGATACCAGAAAATGTCATTAGATTCAAGAAAAAGAGTGCCAAACGTACTATCTAATTAACCATATGGCAATAAATGATGATTAAAAACTGACTTGTAAGAACTTAGATGTGGTCCTATTCAATAATACTGACAATATCTTTACATGGGAGTAAGTTCTTAGGTGAATACGATCTAAAAGAAATCTGATATTTACAGTCAGAAAGTGGACATTTGTAGGAATACAATGAGGAAAGAATTCCTGAAATATATAATAATCAACGGATACATTGAACGCTAGAAAAGTCGGGTGAAACAGTGAGTGCCCTACTTAAGAGTTTTTATGTGGGTGAATTGCAGAAGAGAGATAAAGAATGTGAAGGGTAAAAATTATTTAGAGGAACAATCTGTGGACAGCTATGATCGTCAAAATGCCGATGAATTATGGCACATAGCCGAAATAGAGATATAATAAATATAAACGTGAGTAAATTAAAGAAAAATGATTTATTCTTAATTTTGCTCAAATATGTTCACATCTACATCTGCATTTTATTAAGAACCTTTCCCAGGGTATGACGATAAGGTATATCCGGCAGCAAGGCGTCTGATCGAGGGTTTGGAGATTATTAGGCAAATGGAACTACCTCTTAATTGCTGTTGTTCGCAAGTGCATCTTGACAGTGTGGTAGCACCTACCAGGGACCCATATATGAGAAAATAGTAAGCCCCCCCTAAAAAAAACAGCAGTACTTGTTTTTAATAAAATGACAGAAACTACATATTTATAGCATAATAAGAATCAATGCAACACTAAAAAAATACAAATACATTTATACAATAAAGTTACCAATAGATTTTAAGATCTATAAAATATATAACTAAAAAGTAAAACTTTACCCTGAAAATATATAATTTTGTACATAATATAGATAGCTGAAAGCATAAAATTATGTATAAAATATTTAGAGTTTGGCATTAAATAACCTATAAAGTTAATGCCACTAAACAAAATTTCCTAATGAAATAATGCACATAAAAGAATATCTTCCTGTCATTAGCCCATATATAATATTCTACAATTTCTTAAAGAAATGAATGTGTTCTAAAATGTAACTCCAGCAAAACTACATGAAACACACATATCACCGTCTTTAGTGACTATGCCCTCACAGACATGTACATGCTCAAAAGCTAACTATCATCTACCATGTATATAACTGTGAAAGCAGAATAACATTTATCATATTTGTATTACTTCGAAGCACCCAATGAAATTTAATTTCGCCATAAAATTATCCAAAGGAGTTAATATATCGTTAAATAAACAAATCATTTAATCAATCTTTACGAGATAAATGCATCTTACCACTGCTTGGCTATTACTTTATTATTCAACTTTGTATTTAATTCGCGTTGCTAAGCAAAGCACAAGGCCTTATAAAATCAACAGTTCCTCTCTTTTGTGACAACAATCGTTAAAGCTACACTATCTGTCATGAAAATCGTCATTTAAAAATCTAGATTTTATTTTAGTTGTTATGATCATTGGAAGCTGGAAAAGATTAAGTATAGTGTTTACACAAGGAAGTCTGAAAATAAGATTGAGTAAGATATATATATATATATATTATCATTATTTATTTCTGAATAAACGATGCGTAGATACTAGTGTAGCTACATTTTTCAAAGCCTACCATTCTTCCAGAGTGCTCAATCAGGGTGTGAGAACGTAAATAGTCATCCGCAGACAAATCTTTTTCGCTGTATCACAATTTATCCGATTGCTTTTAGCTAGAATTGAAACCCGACTGAATTGGTGTCAGTCGGCGATTCTTCTTCTAAGCTATAGAAGCTAGCTAGCTAGCTAGATAGATAGATAGATAGATAGATAGATAGATAGATAGATAGATAGATAGATAGATAGATAGATAGATACCTGAATAGTAGATGCTAAATGTTGAACAGAATGATAGGTACGAAGAAAAGGATATAAATAGATATAGAGAGTGGGTTAGGGGGAAAAAGATAGATAGATAGATAGATAGATAGATAGATAGATAGATAGATAGTAAAAGAACAAACTGAGATAGATAGATAGATAGATAGATAGATAGATAGATAGATAGATAGATAGATAGATAGATAGATAAGAATAGTAGATGCTAAATGTTGAACCAGAATGAATAGGTACGAAGAAAATATAAATAGATAAATAGAGAGTTGGGTTAAGGGGGAAAAAGAATAGATAGGATAGGATAGAGGATAGATAAAGATAGATAGATAGTAAAAGAACAAACTGTAGGGATAGGGGGGGGGGATAGATAGATAGATAGATAGATAGATAGATAGATAGATAGATAGATAGATAGATAGAAGAAGATGGTGCTGACAATGTCGCCCTTAAAAACATATTTTTTCTAATATTTACAGCTCCAACGTAGATAGATACATGCTCCTTTTTTAAGTCAGTCTTGTTACCAAAAAAGATCACGATGTCTTTGTGGTCTAATTTTACCAATGTGTATTTTTTGATTTTTTTAAAATTTTTAATTCCAGGATTTCTGTCTCTTTTGCAACGTGACAAAATCGATGATTGTGAAGATTATTCTGCGTCGAGATTGTTTTGGTCGTTCAAATAAAATCAGAAACAACTCGGCTAAGAGTAATTTAATTTTATTGACATAATTTATCTTATGAATGAGCTCTTTGACAGTCGAAACAAATTTAGATTCCTCAATGTTTCTTGTTTGGCATTCACCATCTTTTCTGTATTTTTTTAATGTTCATTCATTTTCTTTCTTTTTCTTTAATTTTTCCCTTGTTTTTCTATTATTATTATTATTATTATTATTATTATTATTATTATTACTTTAGTGATTGTGGGTATTGCAACTAAGACAAGAGTGTGTATAATGGCAGTGGTTCTTGTTTTGGTTTACTGCCGCCTTTATTTTCCAACTTTTCACCTCCACCTTTTCCTCGTTCCCTCTTTTACCTCTGTGTCAACTACGGAACGTGAAACCGGCAAAATATTGACAGATGAACCAGTCCTCATCAAATTATATTCATCATACAATTTTTTTTTCACAAGGTGCCATCCATAAGAATGTAAATATAATTACTTTGAGACAGTTTGTCAATACACATTAATTCGTTTGACATGTAGACATTTTCATCTCTGAAAAAACGCCGATTTTACACATACATCAGTTACCAAGGGAATGATACAGTCCTGTAAGTAAAAATTATATTTCCTGAAGAACATTTCAATCCTTAAGTAATAATCAGTTTGAAGACTCGTTAGGAGAAATTATTCTATTTATACTAAATTTCACACAATGATTCGAAACCACTCAATGTAGACTGTTAAAATTTCTCTGATGAATGGGTTGTAATATGAGTGAAAACTCTGAGGTAAAAAGTAGAATTTACGGGGATAAGAAGGATAGATAAAAATTAATCATTCTCGTGAAAAGGTTCAAGAGTTAAGGAAAGCATTCATGAGTGTGTCTATTCCACAAAGTAGAAGCTCTCAGATAAAAGCCGCCTTTTCTTCTGTTTTTGTTTTTTAACCTTTCAAACTATATATAAAATTTAAAATTTTCTGACTTTCGTCTATGATACTCTCTAAAATATTCATACATTGACCGAAAAAGTATTGTTTACATGAATTCCTATAAAATTAGATGAAATTAAAGTCTTTTTTCAAACACATCATCTTATTCGATTCCGTCTATTAATTTGCGAATATGAACAAAATGCAAAGTATTAAATCTCGACAGGAAATTCTAGTACTTCAAAAACCAAGCTAGTATCCTTTGTTTATCTCTTATTTCCATCCAGTCATAATGAATGGTTCTAATCTCAATGAAATTCTGTGTTTTTAGATTGAAGTTAATATTAGAACTGAAGATTTAAAGCCACACTACGTTAAAACACCGGTTTTCGTATAATCACTAAAGTTAAGCCACGTCGAGTCTAGGCAGTACTTAGATGGGTAACCGTTTGGGAATAAGTTTTAATGGATAATGGCTCAGAATTGTTAATCAAAAATCCGAGTTTCTATTCCCGTATAAGTTCGTTATATTTACTTACGCACAAATACCCTTTGGAAAGCTATGAATTCACCTCTTCTCCACCCAGGTGTGTGTGAAATAATTGGACTTGTTCCAAACTAAAAAAAATCTGGCTTTAAGTAACCTGCAAATAGTTGGTAAATCGTAGAAAAAAAATCAATCAATTAGAACTCAAGTGGACTATATATATACAATCCATCGCTAATGATTCTGGAAAAATAGTCAGCTGATTGTATAGCTTCAGAACATTCCAAACTCTTGACATGCTTTATCTTTACAAACGTCAGATCACTCCAAAAATGAAGTACTGAAGCTATATCTGGATAGCCGTTGTGGGTTGAAGGGCTTATAGGAAGTTATGTGAGAAATAAGATTTTTTACTATAGATCCTATTTCTTGCAGACAAAAATCACAAGCTTGTTGCGACTGCATTTCGATGTTTCAACTGACATCGTCCACAGGGTTGGATCACCTTTTATCAACCGTATTTTTTCAGTTAAAAGAAAATCCTTTCCAAGTAGCTTCTTCGCTACTTTGTACAATGAGTTTGATGCGAGTTTACTTTCCCCAAAAATACAATCGTAACCTTTTCAAATCCAGAGTCAATCACTACCTATGCTACATATTTTCAGTATTTCATTTCCAATTTCATCCTCTTATGTTCATAGCCCGCACGTGATTCAGTTACTCTCTAACATGAGTGGTTCTTGAGCCGTGTATTGGCTGCATCTTTAGTAGAAAAATGGAGAAATATGTACCTTATCCATTCAGGACGTGAGCAATCCTCTCGTTCGTAGCTCTATGAACCTTTTTCCTGTTTATAATTCTTTCTAGTGCCCGTTTCTCTATCCATCTAAACAGGAACATCGGTTAGTTTACTCACAGCCCCACTTGGCTCTTCTGTATAATCTTATGAGGATCGAAATCTTCCAGCTATCTTTCTGCAATATCTGTCCCAGAAAATTTAAATGTTTTTTCCACCTCTGCCACAACGCTTCTCTATGTCACTGAGGTGAATGTCTGCCATTTTACATATCAATTCAGTCATCTTTGCCTTGTTTGTAACGAAATTTTTCTGTTTCTTAATAGTTTGCTTAGCTTTTGAAAGGCATCTTTTGCTACTCCAATGGGCTGTAAGATTTCTTTGTCACATTTTCCGTCACATGTTAAAACACTTGTTCCATTTATTGTCATATTCACAGCGTTTTGGTTGCTGTACGCTCCGGCCTTCTTTAGGTCATTTACGTTGAAATTTGAAACTGAAAACTTTATTTAGTCCACACAGGTATATTGCCCTAAATTTACTTTTTTATATCTCAATTTTAGTTTATCGCCTTTAGAAACTCAACTCTCCAACTTTTGTTCTCTGTTGGGAATAGGTTTTGAACTCACAATTTTTATGATCAAGGAAGTTGTTAGATAACTTAAACTTTGCTTTCCTACTTTGAGTCACTGGTCGTTTTTACTATTGATGATTAGTATTTTCTTCAATATTTCCTTTCTATCATTGTCTAGATTGTCTATAGTTCATCAACATGGCGTCATTTTTTATAATCATTTCATCCCAAGCAAGGCAAGACTGCCACTGGTGAGGAGGGTGTTACAGTGAGAGGAAAACACAATGTACAGTGGGTGTCAAAGAAAGGATAAGAGATGTATGTGAATCAAGGAGATAGAAGATGGCAATTGTCGTTGTATTTAAACTTTTGGAGATTGTAGCTATCAGGGAAGCAAGCAAATAAAAAGGAGTTCCACAAACAGGAAGTTCAAGAAAAGAAACAAAAAACACTATTAGAATATAAGAGGCGGTAACTTTTAACTATTTCGACGGTAAAAGTGAAGTCGGTTGAGAGAGTGAGGCCAAGGAAACGAAATGTGTTGCTCTGTTGGAGACTAGCATTTTCCATTCTGATGGTAGGTAGAAAAGTTTCTCTGTGGTGGTTAAAGGAGAGCAGTTTTATTTTGGAGGCTTTAAAATTTACGAGCCATTTCATTTGAATCACAGAGTTGAGGTCCTTTTGAAAAACAGTAGCGTGGTTTACTTTGTCAATCTTGGCAGACTTCCTATCAAAACGGAAGTAAATGGTGGTTATCATCATAGATGCTTACTTTGCAACTGGTTACATCAAGAAGATCATTGATAAGATCAGAAAAATGGTAGGACCAAGGGTAGAGCATTGAGGGACGCCGTCGTTCGTTTGAAAAAATCTAGAAACTTGTCCATTTAAAACGACCTTCATTTCACGATTTAATCAAACAATCTTCCAGAAATACCGTAGATTTGCAGCTTGCAAAGAAGGCCAGCATGTCAAACACTTTTGAGATGTCTAGAGCAACAGCTCGAGCTTCGCTGTTCTTATCAAAAGCCTAGTGTATATATTCAGTGATAGCCATTAGTACATCAGCGGTAGACCTGGCGAAGCGGTAGCAATGTTTTGTGAAAATTGTTACTACCGATAATACATCCGTGTATAACTTCTTGTTCTCAAAGTCACGCTTAAGACACCAAATTTCAGTGAATAATTAACTTCGGAGCTTTTCGGAATACCGGATACTGTAAGCAAAGTTCTACAATCCGAAATACATTGCGGCTTTAATTAACCAAGAAAGGCTCGATAAGATGTAAAATTAAAATCAATCAATATTGTTCTGAAATCGTCTTGCTGTAAAGCTCAAATACTGTTGAGAAGACATAAACTTGTCTCATACTAGTTTCTATTTTTGTGTATTTACTCAAATATGTTCTGGATTATTTTAAAACGTTTCCCAAATAAATCAAGTTTTTCTAGTATTTTAAACAGATCTTTGTGCTATATCATTTTTAATCGAATTCACCCAATGTAAGGTAATAATATCTCTAGCGTATAAGAGGTTACCGGGTGTGAGAAAATTAAAAAACTAAAGCATTATTAAGGCGTGCAAACAATAGAAGAGCAATCAAAAAGGTAGTAGATAACGCCTGATGTTGCCTTTAAAGTTATGAGGATCAAACTTGTCTAGTGCTGTAGCTTGTTAGGGTCAGGAAGAAAGACACGGAAAACAAGAAATTAGGTTGAACCAGTGTACTAGAAGAACAGAACATATATACAAAGTAAAAGTGTTAGTAATCAGCAAATAGAAATGTACATTCGAACTGTATAATTACTCTGCGTCTCGACTGCCTCACGACTACCTCAACTAAAGTCACACAGATTTACTGAAGAAGGAAGAGTCCATACTTATGTAAGAAGTGAAAAGAAACTAGTCGCATAGAACTTCTAGCCAACTGAATCTTTAAACTGCTGGGACCAAGCTGTTCATCAAATCAGTCATT